>JBBPDC010018407.1:0-12975 GCA_037974485.1 Hemigrammopetersius urotaenia | reverse complement strand
CCTACCCACCCTCACCACCTGAGATCTGCCAGTGAGGAAGTCCAGCACCCATGCACACAGACGGCTGTTTAGTCCTATATCCCTCAGCTTTGTAAACAGTCTACCGGGCACTATTGTGTTGAATACTGAACTGTAGTCTACAAACAGCAATCTCACATAGTTACCCTGTTTCTTGTCCAGGGCCGCATGAAATGTCTGGTGCAGGAGAGTGTAACACAGAGCACAGGATCAGCTCCTGGTGATGACTGTGGTCATGGTCTGGAGCAGTTTGTCAACATCCCCTTTTGCTTTTGATTAAATTATTCTGACAACATCCTCATTTAATTGGTGTCACACTCTGTCCTGGCTAGCAGGAGGCCACTTGATATGAGGCTGCTGCAATGTTTTGCTGGAAGCTGGAGAGCTTAGCACTTGGAGGTTCTGGGCTCTGTGGGTTGTCTCCCGGCCGGGCTCCTCTGTTGTCTCACCAGGAGCTGATCCTGTGCTCCGTGTTACACTCTCCTGCACCAGACGTTTCATGCGGCCCTGATGGATCTTTAGGTCATGCTTGTTCTTGCAGACCTTCCCACCAATGCATCTTTCGGTTTTCATTGTTGTTGAGCCGTTTGCTGATGTCGTCACCATTGAATCCATCCTGTTAGGGAACTCATCCTCTGCCCCCCTGGGGGTATTTCTCTGTAGGTCAATCTATAGCTTCTTCTGAGTTCCTCCTCATGGAAAATGCAAGTTGGGATGCTACTCCTTCCTGCTCTGGTTGCCATCCAGTCATCACCAATCTGTTCCTGGTTGTTTCCCAGCCTATTCCTGGGTGCCACTGTCTAAGCCAGGTTGTATTACTGAAGGATACATCTTAGGATGCACTGGGCGTTTTAGGTCTTTCTAACATCAGACGTCCTCCCTCAGGTGACCCAGCCAGGGTTGATCAGACCCTTGTGTCCCAGCAGCTCTGGCCCACTGATCCCTCCTCCTGATCCAAAGCCACCTGGGTCTCTTTGCTGCCTCCTTGATTTCAGAAAAAAAATATTTGTGGAATACGTGTGACCCATTCTGAACCATATTCAATATTCATGTAATATTTTGTGAAACTCATTTACATACCATTCATTCTCAGGACTGCTGTCGTTGACTTGTCCTTGCCACTGTGTGCTAATTCAGGCCATGGTTAGTGCTTAATTTAATCAAGGGCAGATTTATTGCAACATATTGGTCTCCACAGCTGACTAGCATGCATACTGTAGATCACAAGCTAATATTCTTGCTAAGATTTCATCCATTTATGCAGAGGTAGGGTATAAATCTACAACAGCAGTGAAACCAGATGGGAGAGAGAGAGAGAGAGAGAGAGAGAGAGAGAGAGAGAGAAAGAGAAAGAGAGAGAGAGAAAGAGAGGGAGGTGGGGGGGAGGTGGAGAGGCGGTGTACAACGGTGGGATGTACGACTCACTTAATATACGACTCACCCTTCAACATATCTGCTACTTCAGCAAACGTCTTTCCTAAGAGACTCGTTGAGGAGAATTTCAATTTCTCCATGCTAGTTAAAGACCTGGCCTCAGCGGGAAACCAGCCAGCTATTGATGACCAGGCACAATATACAAACTCGTCTACAAGCAAGTAAAAGCTCTGAAATTATTTTATAATTGACCAATCCATGCTCTGCCCACAAATTTGCTCTTCTCGCAGCAGCTGGACAAGCTGGACACAATGTCTGAAGAGTATTTGTGTTAAAATAAGGCATGCAGAAATGAAAATGGTCTGTAAGGAAGGAAAACACAAGCAGGATTTCTGGTTTTCTGGCACAGGATGCATTTGACTGACCTGTAAATTGATCAACCCTACTGCCTAACATAACTTGGAGGGTTTGGTATAAAGCAACAGCACAACAAAAACACAACAAAGTTAGAAATCTGGGAAATGCTGTGTTAGTGTGCTGTGGTGTGTTCACGTATGACCAGATTGTCACTTTCACTTCTCACTTTTCACATTTGTAGCAACTATGATGTCAACAAATCCCATAGAGTGACTTCAAGCATGCTACATAAGCTATTGGTGTACACTACAATGTTAGCTAGTAACATTAAAACACCTTAAGCTGGTAAACATTCTGCTCAGATTTGTATTCTCAATAAAGCTAAATAAATCATTACATTTGGTATATCTTAGCAGTGTAATCTTTCAAACACATGTAAATTATTTGGAGTTGGCACACTCTAAAAAGGTCTGAGGCTGGATTGGGACAGGATAGGAAAAGAATGGCATAGATGCTCCTTTCTAGTGTAAAGCCATTCTTTGTGTCTCAAGGGACTGAGATTTGTTAAATTTCTTTGCATTCATTCCGCTTTCATGTGTGGAAAACCATTCCAGCCCACAGACTTAATGAAGACATATAAGACAGCAACATGGACTTGATGAGAAGTATAGAGCGGCCTATATCCGCTGCTAACCATTCTCAAACAGTGCTAAAGTGCAAATTACTCTGCCTGTGGGTGGAGGCTGAGCAGAGCTAAAGTATGCGTGCTGAAGTAATCTCTCTTTGAATCATGGATTCCAGTCAGATGGTTATAATGAAACAGAGAAAGGGAGAGATTGAGAAAAAGAGGGAGATGAAGGCTGCGGCATTTGCCCTTTAGAGCTAGCAAAAAAAAAGGATTGTTCCATTTCACAAGGCTGCAGCAACCTTCTGGACCAGCAGAACATTCCAGGCAGCAGATGTTAGAGCGACTGATTGACAGACCATGCTGTTAATGTGCTACCTTGTACTTAGGCTTCACCTGATAATTATCTTTCACGTGTCCATTGGCTTTTACTTTCCCATCAGCTTCTAACACTTTTCAGTCAATATGTACAGGGAGGCGGGTCAAAGTTATTGCCTGTGGTGAATGACTATATGGGCGCAGCAGACAGAGGCTAGATTGAAAAACTTTAGCGTGTCTCTTTTACTATCTTGCACTAAACGTACATTTTGCTACTAATGAATTAATTAGCCTCTATGAAAGATCAAATCTGGATCACCACATTCAGGTTTTATATTTGACTCAGAATCCTCGTTCCTCCTCAGCAGGGCTCTAGCACCATTGATCACACAAGTGTGTTTGAAGTGGTTCATTAGGGGCCCAAATTGCAGCCCTGCATTAGGGCCTGGTGTCAGTAGTATTTGCACCAAGCTGCTACTGAAGTTTAACAAGGACAAACTGCACATGCTCACTTAACAAGAGTGTTATGAAACGTATGAGAGTGGTATGAAAAGCAACATTTTGTTGCTTTAATTAGGAATACAACCAGGGTCTGCCATCCATAGTCAACAAAGTAAACACCTTTGATCCCTTAAATGGAGAGCGGCAGGCCTGACACCAAGGGTGATTATCATTGGGTCATTCACTAGCATCCATAGATCACTAGCATTCATAGATGAGTTTTATCCTGGTCTATGGTGTCATCACTGAATTGATCTGAATGGGGACATGCACATGGACCTAATGTCGATGGTGCTTATGATGTTCCCCAGCTAACAAATGTTGGGAATGTTGATTGCCTATACTTGTATATTCCCCTTATGATGTTCCCCTAAGGGTTTTCCCCTAAGTTAGAAGAAAGCTGGACATCTTAACTTATAGAAATATTATAGTAATTATAATTTTATGAGAATCTATTGAAATTACACTACTACTTACCAAAACAGTAATATCGGTAATGGGAGAAATGTAATAAATACATTTGATTTTGGCATCATTGCTTTGATTTAAAATGTATCTAATAACTTTTTTAAATATTTGCTATTTTTGTCTAATTTAGCATACTTTCTATATAAAGCCTTTGATAACCTGCACTGACCCAGTTTATTTTCAGTTAAACCCACCCCGTTTCTGATTCAACTCTTTTAATTGGTTCTATGCGGACCTCAAAAGTCACATCCATCTTCATTCTTAATGTTTCATTGGTTAACAACTGAAACCACTCCCTAAAGCTGGCCTTTTCCTAAAATGACTCCCAGCTTTGCCATGAGACTGGCAGGTGAAATGGTCTGATAATTGAGTGCCTGTTTGGATTACATGGATGAGTGACGGACATGGACCATCGTAATTAAAGGGCACGCCCGATGGAAAGAGTGAAAAAACAAAAGCAAGAGGATAAAAAAGATCATGTTATCTGTTCATCACACCCTCCTTGGTGCTTTAAACAGTTGTGTAGTGCAGCACTGAACCTGTAGCGGGGGTTCTATTTATTTTGCTCATCCTCAGTCTGATTTAGGAGTGCCTTTAGGGACACCTTGCAGACTGTTAAAATGTAAATTTGCAATTTACTTTTCAATTAAGTGAATTATATTTAGCATAAGACAACTATGTGCTAAACTTTTATTTAGCTTCAGCAATCCACTACATGTTCATCAGAGTGTCTTTTGGTATAAAGATCAGCTTTTGTAAAAAACACATAGACATTTACTTAGAACACAGCCTTATCAGAGTGGAAAAACCTGATTGTAAAATTAAAAAAAACAGTCCAACACCTGATAAAGGCCAAGTTTATGAGGAGTCTGGTCAATTCCTATTCTTTCCATTATTGGGGGGTGTCTACCTGGAGTGGAATTGCTAAACACCAGTAGAAAGGCTCCTCTCTCAATTTCTCAATTTAGTGGAGAAAATAGGCTAAACTTTTTTTTTGTGGGCTCTTATAGGAAATTGCTGGTGACTCATTTAAAGACTTTAACAATGTTCCTGCTGACTTGTTTTTTTGTCCTTCCAGCAAGTGTGTGTTTATTCAGAACTCAGCTTGGACTGGTAACCACATTATTGTTTGTTTAATCAAAGTATGAATAGTTTGAGTGCTTGTTTGTTCAGAAAGTAGTTTGTGGCACAAATCTGTTATTTTTTTTGGTAGACTATACTGTTTATGCATCTAACAAATACATGAAAAGCATTATTTTGTGTTGGCAATAAAATGTAATTTCTTTTAAAAAAACATTTTGTCAAGATTGACAGCCTAAGATTATTATTGACTACAGTATTTTTATTAAAAATATAGGTTCAAAGGTTTTTCAGGGCAACAAAAAAAACATAAGAACATCAAAACTTCCCCAGTATAAAAAGTTACACTTAATGAATTCAAAAGATTCATAAACCCCAACAATACAGAAATACAACACTCATCATTTGCGTAACATCTGCATTGTTATATAGCAGTGCCCTATAGATATATAGTTAAAACCCATATCACCCTTTTTACTTTTTGTCACAGAAATGTTCAATTCTTACACCACTTCTTAAGTAGTCATCAGCCATAAAGGCCAGTATGAATAGCAAACCTTACTGCAGCTGTAGTATTTACTGGATATTTGGATTTGTTAAGCTGTACATCAGTTTGCCTTCTAAGCATTCACTCAATTGTGGAATCAATGCTTACTCCATTTAATGCAAAACTGTGATTTTAAAGTTTAATTATAGTTCATTTACATATTAACTGTAAATTAACTATAATTAAACAGGACAAGGTTAGGCGATCTTGAGATCAAATCCCAGTAAGATCAATTTAGCAATGTACCTAACTTTTTTGGGAGGCCAAATGACTGGAAATTGATTAATTAACAGAAAAATAATGACAGCTGGCAAAGCTGAATGTTTTTGGAAAGGTATTGTGAGTGCAAAACATTACCAATGTTTATTTCGTACATGATAGTGGTAAACCAAAAAGCAGTAAAACTGCCCATTAACCACAGCTACTGCAGCTACTGCATAGAAATCGCACAGCAAGGCTGCATGGGCACGAGTCTTTTGTTTATGTTATTAGTTTCAATTCAATTTTCTGTTACAAATAGTACATTTGTCTCATATTTTCACTTTTACTGGAGTCTGTGTTGTAGAAAGATGTATTTTTCAGAGAAGCTATGACTGCACAATGAATAACACTGTGTGGAATCCAGTCCAGAGCTTAAAGCTCAATTTCCAATGGCCTAAATTAACAGAGTGGACTTTTTTGGCAAGCCTCAACTCTGTTAATGAGTGCTAATGTCTAATTGAAGAAAGTACCAAAATGTAAAGAGATGAAAATTAGTGTAACATCATGGTAGCTGTCTCTCAGTACCCGTATTATTGACAGTAATACTATCAGGAGCATTTTTACCTAAAACCCACAAGATATGCTTCATGGACAAAAGTATTGGGATGCCTGACCATTGTACCAACAGAGACTTTAATGACATTGCATTCAAATACTTTAATATGTCTTAATGGACCTTGCTTTGTGCGCTGGGGCACAGTCATGCCCAAAAGCTGTTCAAAATGTCTTGGTATGCTGAAGCATCAGGATTGCCCAACATTAGAATTAAGGGGCCACCTGAATTTAATAATTATGAGGTGTGCCCCAATACTTTTGTCCACATAGCATATCTTGGTAAATGAGTTAATAAGGCATGAAAGATGAAAAAGACAGTTCCATGCCAATGCTGATGTGTGAAATTAACTAGACATATGTATCTGCATCAGTGGTCCTTTGAAAAATTGCTAAAGAGCTGGATACTATGAAAGCAAATGTAGAATCTAGAACAGTGGTGCATATGAGAATTCTGCTGATATTCTGATCTCATCAGCTGCATTTTTTATGAAAATATGAAACAAAATCAAAGTATGGAAACCAATACCTAACATGTACCTTTTTTCATACTGTGTAACGGAAGCTAAAGCTTTAGGATCAGGCAGTTGCTAAACTGTCTGTTATAGCAACCTTAAAAGACAAGAGCACAAAGCTCTTGCTCTTTGGTATTGAATGAAAATGTAAGCTAGAAACACTAGCACTAACAAGGCTATTTCCGAAATGGGCTTATATGTTTGATAATGGAATATAAACTGATCATAAAAGGCTCTTCATCCAGTGGATGAGGACAATGTTTAGGTTGTTCTCATTGTTAAAAGGTATTGTGCAGGCCACTGTTCTAGGAGCAGAATGTGTCACCGGAGCATTTTTTATTTTATGTGCGATGTAAGATAGTCAGTGCTTGAGGTTGATTGTGCTTGAGGTTGCATGAATGCACCAAAGATGTCAGACAGTGAGGTTGGAGGCTTTCTGCAGGCCATGTCCTTCTGCTTCTTACACTTCATTGGTGTCCTCCTCTGTGGTGTTTTTCTCTGTCTCTCCAACTTTATCTAGTGCTCTGTTGATGGGCCTCTGTCGCTTAATGATAACTTGGTTACAGAGGCTCAGCCGAGGCTTGCGTGGGTGGGCCTGCTGCAGGTCAGGAGAAGGGCGGATTTGACCAGGACCCTGCAGAAGGACACACAGAGCAGAGAGTCGGCGAGCACATGAACTAGCCTGTAGTTCATCTGTTTCTCTGATTCATTCATTAGCAGATTCATCAAGGATCACCAATGAGCAGGTATAATCTGTGTGGTGGGCACTCACTTATCTTTAGTCCCTCACCCAAGATGTAGCTGCTCAGCCATGTCAGGTGTCTAGTTATCGAGCCCGGTCTCACGAGTTTCCGTGCAGCCATCACCAAATACGTGCTGCGATCACGAATTAGGGCTTTTTTTTACATGCTAGGACAACGCTTCACTACCCTATGCATTTTAAGGCGCACTGCATAACATCGCCAGTATCAGCAGTAACTGGTGACTGAGGGAGAGTAGGAGAGAAATAATGAGTTGATTCCTTACCTTAACCTAACCCTAACCTTTACGGCATATCAGACACGTTCATTAAAAAGCCACTTCCATTCCCTAACTACAGGGGACCATCTCCCTGGAGCAACCTGCTCAGGAACCCAGTGATGGTGTGCTGAATGTAGGATTTGAACCCATGATCTCTTGGTCTAGAGGCAAGTATCCTACCCACTACACCACCAACCACCAGTAACAATCACCAGTTAGTGCAGATACTGGCGATGTTACGCCATGCGTATTAAAATAAATAAGGCAGTGAAGCGTTGTCCTAGAATGAAAAAAAGCTTTAAATCGTGATCGCAGCACATATTTTGATTAAATTGTATTTCGTGATTTCACAAAAAGTTACCTTAACTTTTGCACTGTAGCTAATGTAGCTAACAAGTATCAGAAGCTATGAAATACCTCGCCAGTTAACATCCTGCATGACAAAATCATTCAAATAGCATTTATTTTTTCGTATAGTCTTGCTTATGTGGTTTCTGGCAATGTATGACACACAGAGTTACCTATAAAAATGGACAGAAGAATTTCATAACAGCTGAAACAGCAGTAACACTCTCACTCTTAGAACAGCAGTAACACTGACATTTTCGTGGAATCATGACAGAAAAATCTCAGTGTATGCCTTGCATGATCTCGCTCAGTTGTGAAGAATGTGATGGATGACTCATCAGCCCATATCTCTTTTTTGACACCAGTTCCTGTTATTCATGCCTCAATAATGAGGACACATTCAAAAGATATTTTCATCTTGATCAAAAATCAAGGTTATCTGGGCCTGCTCTGCATTTTTATACATGCCTCGCATTGTAGGATGTTAATAGGGTAACCATATCCTGCAGTACACCAGGTATCTGCACATGTTATTTTTCTCAGTATCATGCAGTATAACAGCGGCAAAGTAGTTAATGCACTTAGCTGTGCTAACTACACTGTAGATAATAGCAACTGATGCACTTTATTATGTAACATAATCACTGAATGCCAGCATCCATCTCATTTTTAACGAAATGTGATCAAATAAAGACAAAAACGTCCAGATTTTTCAGCAAAATGTATTATTAGGATTAGAGTTTCACTGAATTTTCGGCCACCGAAACAGTGATGGATTAGAGTAAACATGTCTGCCATGTGGGCACATTTCAATATATCTAAGAAAGAAATGCAGAAAGCCGCTTGTAAAGCGTGCAATGCCAAACTTTCTGGAGGGGGTGCATCCACAAATTATTATGTAATTATATTAATTTATTATACAAAATCATCGGGATTAATGTATCATATAAAATCAAAACATCCCAATCGCCAGAAAAGTATGAAGCACGGAAGAGGCAAGACCCTTCGAGCACACCCACTCCATCTGTGTTTTGTCTTTTTGCAGTGATTACAGTTATATGGGCTATACCAGGTTTTGTTTTAATACACTCATGTTATAGGCCTACAGAGAATGCACTTCGTTCAGAAGATTAAAATGCACTTGAATTGACTTGTTTTATGAGAGAAGGTATTTAATTGTATAATATTTCAGCTATCTTGCTTTTAGGCTATTCATTAGTGGGGCTAAGTAGAATATTTTATTTCAAATTGTATTTTATATTGTGCATTGTTTGAATGCTAAATAAATATTATAGTTATAGTTTCATAGTTTTGTAACTGATTTATTATTTTAATAATTTAATAATAATTTCTTTTGGCATTTCTGTTTTGGTTTTCGGCCAAATGCTTCCTCATTTTCATTTTTTGGTTTCGGCCAAAAAAAATCATTTCAGTGCATCCCTAAATAGTTCAGTTGTTCCTCTAACTGGACTAATACTACCAACATGTAGAATAAGATGAAATACATTCTGAATGTGTACACTGAAAAATGTATGATGCACTGAATTTGCTTAATTCAAATATGAAAACCATAAACATAAAAAAATCTTGTACAATTACAGTCGCACTGAGAGCACTGTAACTTTATTCGTGTAAAAATGATCCATATGGTACTGAATTCAGTTTAATGCATAGCTACAAGTAATTCACTTATCTGTAGTGTTTATACCCAGCATAGTGTATCCCATATTGAGTTGTTTCTGCAGTTTTTATTTGATTTATTTTGTCTTAATATTTTATCTGGTGTTTGTCTCTGTGTTTCTGTGTCTCTGCGCAGTCGTAACGCGAGCAATTTCTTCCCACATCAAAAGTCTTCTGATTTTGATTCTGAATGACAGAAGGGCTCAAAAATGGATTAATGAATGAATGAATGCGTGAATGACTGAGTGAATTAATGAATGATTTTAGACATGGTGCATAGTGCACTTACCCTTCTGAAAGAGATCAAGACAAAGGCAGGAACACATATCATTGGAGCAAGAGCAAGCAAGGCAGCTATGGTGGACCCCCAACTGGGCACAAAGTCAGCAGAAGAGCCCACGGGACCACTACTGATAAGGGCATACAGAAGTGTGACCTGAGAGAGAGAGGCAGAGAAAGAGTTTAGACTGAGCAAAAGAAGTGAACAGTTGGAACCTTGTGTCTGGCCCTTAAAGTGATTGTTAGGCCAATAAAGTTTACAGAAATTTCCCTAAATGCAGCCCATCAGTAAAGGTGTGTTTGGTTTTACTAGCTGTAAGTTTGCTTCCTTGCTTTTACTCTGGAGTAAAGTATGTGACTCTTAGCACTAAATCCATATTTAAATCATAACACATATTTAAACTCATAAATTCTGCATTGTATAGATAAAAACAGTAATAGCCAAAAAATTCATAGATAAATTTAAGGGAATCTTTTGGGAGCTAGATACCTGACTGTAATATTTATTTTCTTTATAAATCCATTGAATCGCATTTGTATTTAAAGTCTGTTTAATGTATTATTTTATTTTGGTCAAAAAATGGGGTTCATTTAAATGTCCTATCGAAAGCAGCATTGCTTTTTCTAGTTTAACCACTGGACTTAAGCTGTAATGTGTCAGAATGGCCACCTGACATAATTATTAAGTCAACTAAGTGAACCTAACAAGTAGATTTCTATCAGATGTTTACAACATCAGTAAGTGTGTGGTGATTGTGGAGTCTGTGGAGACTGCAGTGTTAATGGATAGACATTTCAATTGCATTACATTAGCGACGTAGCTCCGATGCAATACAAACCTGCCTTAGCCGAACAATTTCATTTGGGTAAAGTGGAAGTTTGAACTGTGAATTTTGGTCTAGCTATCACTGTAATGAATTTACACCTCATCCATTTGTTTTCTAATAATTGTGTGCAGTGTACCATGAATGAGATATGAGGCAAAAAGTTGAGAGAATAAGCCACCAGGGGAATGGAAAAGAATGCAAGAGCAGATGAAAAGTGGAGAAGAGAGTGAAATTGTGACTCACCCCACAGATGAACGGGGTGATGAAGAGCCAGCAGTACTTCAGCACAGGCATGGGAGGATATCCTATCATGTCCTCGATGTTGTCATAGAAACGGTCTGCACCTGCAGTGCCATCCTGCTTATTAATCTCCTTTATTTCTCTCATTTTAGGTAATCAGAATTAGTCATCTCTACCAATTGCAGTAAGAAAGGCACACAGCATTTTGATGGCCAACCTCCTGAAACGTGACCTTATGCCCCTGTGGTTCGAGCTGCATCATCTCTCTCTCCACTGACTATTTCTGACAAACTAACATAGACAATACAGGCAAACATATATTTTAGAGCTATAGTATTAAAAGCACAAATCACACAGAGGGATGTATTTGGTCTGTAACAGTGTTTAAGAAGGGGTACGTGGCACAGTAACATGAGTATGAATGCAAGGTGTTCCAGGAGAACATTGCCTAGAGCAGTGGTTCCCAACTTACAACCACTGTTTATTTTTTGCAAATAAACGTTTTTAATTAATCACTTTATTCTTTTTGTGCGTCTACGTGTGTAGGAGTTGGGGGGTCTGGCTTGTCTTGGACACAGGCAAGGGGGGCTTCAAGGAAAAAACGTTGGGAACCACTGGCCTAGAGGATCAAACTGCCACCTCTTCCCCAGTAAACATTATCCATACGGTGTCAAAAAAGGTGAAATAGGATGAGGATGTTTCACAGTAAAGCTGATGTACCTCTGCCAGATTATTTGTTTTATTTACACTGTTAATTGTAGGATACTATAGCCTCACATATGGCTAACAAGGCCATTATTTAAAAAAAAAAGTTAAACAGTCAAAACATCATAACTCATTCCATAACCATTAAACAGCATGTTAACCCTTGTACCAGTTTCAGAGAGCAAAACAAAGGACCCCTTGGCCCCACAATATGATATCGTCTTGAGCTAGTCATTAAGTAGACCACCTCCTTCTTTGACTCATGGTCTAGTTCTGATGCTCACATGCCCACCGCAGGTGCTTTCAGCGGTGAACAGGGGTTAGCATGGGGACCAATCTGCAGCTAGACTGCCCCATACATTGCAAGCTAAGATGATCTAACACCTTTTTATCATAGCCAGTTTAACCTTTTCAGCAATTTGTGCTACAGTAGGACTAGCCTTCAATGAGCCTTTACTGCTTACTACCTGACTCATTGCTTGTCTTTCACTGGACCATTTTTGGTAGGTACTAACCAGTACCACATACCAATAACATACCACAAGACCTGTGCTCTGACGCAGTTATCACGATTTAACTCTTGCCAAAACCACTCCTTCCACTCACCCATTTTCCTGCTTCCCAACAAATCAACTTCAAGAACTGACTGTTCACTTACAGCATAATATATCCCTCTGGGTATCAGGGAACACTATACATACGTACGTACAGAATCCTACAGAATCCACTCTCCGCAGGAACTCACCATACACCCAGGCAACGACGACAGTTTCGAAACAGGCGATGTAGAGCAGATTTATTCCACTGGGACCGTATGTGTCAATCAGCTTAAAGAGGTGAATCCCACCCTGAGAGAAGAACAAGGGACCACAGAGATAGCATTGAGGTTATGCTCAAGGTACTGTGCTCTTCTTTGGGCATTCACTTATCTTCTTTTTTTGGCTCGTTTACCAAAAAGACATGTCAGGCTTTAGTTTCTAGTAAATTTAGCTTTGAACTGCGGCTAATCTGCCTAACACATGATGAAAGTTAAAGAATAGCCCCGCCAACTAGTATCCTAACTCAATCATTCGAAAAGCATTTGAGTTTTCAAATAGTCTTACTTATGTGGTTTCTGGCAATGCATGACGAACACAGTTATAAAAATGGACAGAGGAACCTCATCTAGTTAAAACAGCAGCAGCAGTCTTGAATTCCACTGCAGCATGAAATTCGTCAATGCTTTTGTCTATTTATAAACATAACAGTACATTATGACCC
>JBBPDC010018389.1:0-12976 GCA_037974485.1 Hemigrammopetersius urotaenia | reverse complement strand
TATCTCAGAATGTCTTTGAGCGCTGGGTACCTGAACGCGATGTGGTGAAGCAGATTTGACGGTTGAATTGCTTCCCTCCCCTCAGAGGGACTCGGACCCGTCGAAAGAATTGTAGCAATCATAGTATTTCCTCTCAAATTACACATTTTTCTGAGGTCTGTCTCGGACTGCTGTCTCTACATTACCAAAGCGAAATTATAGTGGTCATTTTATATCCCTTAGCCCTGCCGAAAACACTTTAAATGTATGTTTTAATTCAGTTTAACTATTTACCTCAGAATTATCAGGCAGTGCAGCTCGCGCCACCTCGAGCTCAAACAGCCCTAGCGACGGCCCGATGAGTTCCGCTCCTACAATCTGATTGGCAGAGCTGCGTTCTAAACCATCGCACTCTGTATTATTGCGCGAGTCTCTAAAGCGTGAATGAAATAATCTCGGACTGTTCTACTGCTCTCACGAACCACACAGGATAAAAGTTAACTCCCTAAACAGCACCCTACATAATAATTCTTAATAATATACTCACCATACGATTCACTGTAAAACTATAGTACAAAAAGTAAATAGTGTATCATTTAACTGTTCCACAAGCTTTAAATGTGTTAGTGACAGATAAGTTAAATTTTCGTTACATTTAACAATAACTTAAATTATTCATAGAAATGGGGCATTTTATTATTGTATTATTTATTAATGGGTTTTTGTATTATTGTTTTATTTTATTTAACAGTTTCATATTAATGGGATAGTAAACGTGGGAGTATTATGCCTTGTTTATGCTTTTTTTCTTGTTTCTTTGTGTATTAAAACATTGTCCGATACAGGGCCGAACTGAGCGGTGTTGAATATATATCACTTTTCTCTGTACGTTACTGTAACGAAACTGTGGATTCTACTAGAAAATCCTGCACTGTTTGCCGGTATTAATTGTAAAGTGGCTAATTTCCGAATGAACATGGTATCCTCTGTCTGGGTGCTGAAGTCAGTGTTTTGTGTATTTGACATATAGAACAAAACTACAGGTTTGTGTTCTTATCAGTTATAATATGCTGAGAAATAATGAGTTCAGATTTCTACATAAAAAATTGCTATATTGTGATTATGTTCATTATTATATGAGAAATACTTAAAGAATTTGTAAAAGGACTGCAGTGTACAATGATGGGAGCCTGAACAGTTGTCTTCCTTCCTGTCCTTTCTGGACAACATCTGTGTAAACTTATTTACAGACCTGATCTGACAAAAGTATTTGTTAGTAGATTAAGAAGGATATCGACACTGGATGTTTTTGATCTCCATTCTCATTTGTTTCGGTGGTGGAACTACACAAAGAAACTCTGGAAACAGATTTTTATTCTCAGACTTAAACGTTCCATGGTGGTAAAATGACAAAAGTGGAAATTCTCTGTGACAGCGGATCAGGTGTGTTTAAAGGTGCTGCTTTTTTTTCCTCCCTAGAGAGGCTAAAACCAAAAGCTCCCCCTGGCTCTCTATGGAGAAAAAAAGGGGCAGGCACCTTTAAATGAGAGCCAAGATGGCGGTCATGTAAACATTGGGTCCTCCAGGGAGTGGCCAGCCGCTGCAATGCCTGTTGAAAATTGTTGTAGTCTGCCAGCGATTTCAGTGAACCAGCAGATGCAAAACTGGCATATAAGTATCTATTTCAGTGCCAATTGATATTGTACTCGAGACTAAATCTTAGTATCAGAGAATCAATTTTTTTGACAGTTTGCATATAGGACCAATACATTGACAGATGATGAAATTCCCATTGCACTGCATACAACCCAACACATCTGGAACCCCAACAGTTATGTTAGGTTTGTTGATTATAGTTTTTCACTCTATCACCACCAACAAAATGATCAATAAACTGTGAACACTTGGTCTGGGAATCATTCTTTGTCTGTGGATCAAAGACTTTTTCATTAACAGACACCACATCTCCTTGACCACGGTACTCAGCACTGATGTGCCCCAGGGCGTTCTCTACTCACTCTTCACCTACAACTGCATCTCCTCTCACAGCTCCAACATCCTCATTAAGTTTACAAACGACACCATTGTGGGACTCATAAGAAACAATAATGAAAATGTCTACAGGGAGGAGGTCCAAAACCTTACAGCCTGGTCCCAGGACACCAACCTCATCCTCAACACAAAGAAAAACAAAAAATAACCGTAGATGATTTTAGGAGAAACAGGAAGACAGAACAGAGCATTGTTCATCAATGGGGAGGAGGTGGCAAGCGTGAAGAGCTTCAAATTCCTGGGCGTGCACATAGCGGAGGACCTGACCTAGAGCCTGAACATCTCCCACATCATCACTTCAGCTTATCATGAAGAGAACATTCAACAAAATTCCTGTCAAAGCCATGGTGTGTAGCACAAGCGAACAGTCCTGCAAAAGCTATCAGGTCATGGCAGGTTTGGACATCCACTGTACTAATGAAAGGCATGCGGCGTCATGAAAGCCATCCATTACAAACTTAAACGTTCATCAGGATGGCCTGGAGCAAGGCTGAGCCCTAATCTACAGTCCAAAGATAACTGTAATTCAGTTGCCTTCCAGTAAATCACAGAGGTGCTAAAGCTAAAATGCAGAATGGTCAGAGGTAACAGTGGTAATGCGAGTGTCATCAGTCTCCACCTGCTTCTTAATGCATTTGTGCTGCTTTAAACTATTGGAATGCCTGAAATTCTTGCCACAGTCTGAGCAGTAATACGGCTTCTCTCCCGTATGGATGAGCTGGTGTGATCGGAGGTGGCTCTGCTGAGTGAAACTCTTCCCGCACTCGTGGCAGATGTAGGGCTTCTCTCCTGTGTGGATGCGCTGATGCTCCAGGAGACGAGTCGGTCTGGAAAAAGTCTTGCCACAATCTGAGCAGTAATACGGCTTCTCTCCCGTGTGGATGCGCTGGTGTGATCGGAGGTGGCTCTGAACAGTGAAACTCTTCCCGCACTCGTGGCAGTAGTAGGGCTTCTCTCCTGTGTGGATGCGCTGGTGCGCCAGTAAATGGGTGGGTCTGGAAAATGTCTTGCCGCAATACGAGCAACGATACGGCTTCTCTCCGGTGTGGACGCGCTGGTGTAATCGGAGGTGGCTCAGCAGAGTGAAACTGTTCCCACACTCGTGGCAGTAGTAGGGCTTCTCTCCCGTGTGGATGCGCTGGTGTCTCTGGAGGGGGCCCTGCGTGGTAAAACTACTCCCGCATTCTGAGCAGATGTAGGGCTTCTCTCCTGTGTGGATGCGCTGGTGCTCCCGGAGATGGCGCGGCCTGGAAAAAGACTTCCCGCAGTCCGAGCAGCAGTACGGCCTCTTTCCCGAGTGGATGTACTTGTGTTTTTGTAGGTACCTCTGGGTGGTAAAGCTCTTCCCGCACTCCGAGCAGTGGTACAGCCTCTCTTCCGTGTGAATGAGCTGATGTCTTTGGAGGTGAACGGGCCGATTGAAGCTCTTCCCGCATTCTGAGCAGTGGTGAGCTTTCCTTTGGTCGACCTGCACTTGCTGAGCACAGAAGATACTTATGGACTCTGTCTGCAGTTTTATCTCCTCCGAGGTCGGCAATATGACGTTCATTTCTGCTGGGGAAAAAGGGGAACAAATATTTTGAGCCCAGCAATACAATATAATATGGTCAAATCAAACACACGTTTCCCAAGCATGCTGTTTCCCGTCGGTGACAAAAGTATAAAACTTAAAATTTCACTAACTTAACCAAAATAAAAAGTGCATAATGTTTGTGCATTAGGAAGGTATCAGGAGTAAAATCCATGTACTTAAGTTTTCAGAAAAAAAATGGGATTAAACGGGTTAAGATTGTCCTTCACTAGAAGGGGCAGAACACAGGTGTCCCAATACTTTTGTCCATATAGTGTAGTTAGCTAGCTAGCCAACCTAGGGCAAGCTATCTAGAGACCTAGCTAAATAATAAAGTATCCAGGGGGGCTGGAATCAATCATATACACATTTATAACAAATATAAAACAACATCAGCAAAAGATTTTAACAACCTTTAACACAAAAAAAAGTTTACACACAGATGTAAACAGTATCAGGGCCATGTTGCTAGGGAGACCCCCAGTCTGCTAAGAGCTTTCAGACCACCAGCTAACCTCGCTTTGAATCCATTTTATATCTTGGAATACAGTTAAAACGCTTTATATAGTTTATTATATTTTGTGTCATGTAATTTATCACAAGAGAGGTTTTATGTCAATTCCATGCGCTTAGTTTCAGGACAATACATACAAAGACAAGCAGAAATGGCAGAGAGAAACAATGAAGAGACCAAACAACGAACCCACAGTGTCTATGGGTGTTATGATCAAGCAGAGAAGGTAAGAAGATAGTGATAAACCATAATAATTAGGAAAATGTAAAACAAAGAACATTACAGCCAGCACAACACGAGTGCACCCCACAAAAAGAGACCAGAGAAAAGACTAATACAGTGAGAATGAAGCATGCTGTAATGGTCTGATGAGAAGGATGGAGCTCCTCACCGTGAGAAGACCAGGCCCTGTTTCTCTGAAGAACAGCTGAATGAACGTGAAGACCCCAGGTCTGAGAGAGACTACCTGCTTCTTCACTCCGACGCGCGGCTGGGCAAGGACGCTCGCGAAATCAGCGCCACCCAGTGTTGTCAACTATCTCCTACACGTGTGTGTGTGTGTATGCTTGGCGTACTCATCTTAGGCACTGTGTGCAGCTGCATGGCCATGAATCTCTTATCATGTAGATCCTGACAGTTTTTGTGCTGGTGTTGCTCCCAATTTGGAATAGTTTAGTAGTGAATGACGCAAACAGGGGACAGGCCATTTTTACATGCCATACACTTTAGCAGGTCCTGTACTGTGAATTTGTGGCCTATAGCTTTGCGACAGCTGTTGTTGCTCCTAGAAGCACCCATTTTACAGTAATAGCACTTCCAGTTCTTTACACACTGGTTAAACACATTGTCATTACATTTGTTCTGTCATCTCAATTAGAACACATTGCCATTCCTTCAGAAAATGCTAGCATCTTATCTTTATGGAATGATCCAGAAAATGAAGCTTGACATTCTTCTGAACCAGCGACTAGTAGATGTGAGATACATAAGGATATATTGCAATTTTTGCAAAATCATACGGATACAGTTTTCCAGCTGTTGAAAGTTGTTAGTGTGATAGTTTCTGCAATCATACTATTGTTCTTCAGTTTAATTCTTATTTTTATTTCACCTGTTTTTGCAGTCGCTTTTCCTTCAAGGCTGAGAGTAACTGGAAAAACACGTGCCTATGGCCATGTCCACACGGAAGTTTTCCCTTCCCTTGGCATGCTTTGGTCACAAAAAATGCTGACAAAAGCATTCCAAAGCAGCAGGTGGCTTTAACCTTAAACCGTCCAGCATTGTTGACCAATTGGTGCTTCTTATGGAAGCACAATCTCCTTTTCAAAGTTCCAACCGGGTCTCGTTCAGAACTGGCAACTATGCTGGCATTAACAGAATCCAAAGCCGCCTATGACCTCTCTGTCCTTCATACTGGAGGAACAGAAACTCCGCGCCCGAGTATAAACAGGCCAGAACTCCTAACCAGGTCTTCACTCCCCCTCGACTTCACGGCCGCCCGGTACGAGACCCGTTCGCCAGTCCAGAGAGGATTGGTCTGACCCTGTGGTCCAGGATAAACTTTTGGAGATCCCGTGCGATGCTGGGTTACAGTTGAGAGTTCTGTCTGTCATACTGTGAGGAAAATCCCCAGCTGAGTGAGATGCAGTTAAAACAATCTCGCCTTTCTGTTTTTATCACTTTACAGTCACAAAACAAGTACAGGCTCTGTCAGCATGCCTTCCTCATTTCAACCAGCAGACACACCCATCATATTAGAATGTTGATTTAAATTTTTAATTTTTGGTGTCAAAGACCATTTAATTTTTGGTGTCAAAGAGGTTAAAAGTTAGTTTTGCACATTCAGCTGCATTGCAGTATTCAAAACTGGGGGTTAAATTTGGGTGCGTGCCAATTGATTAATGTAGGTACTCATTAGAGTACTACAGCAAGAACATTGTCAACCAGTGGCTATAAGGTCTTAGCAGGTTTGGGACATCCATTGAATAAAAAAGGCATGCCGCATCATGAGAGCGGTCAATTACAATCTTGAACGTTCATCATGATGACGTGGAGCAAGGCTGAGCAGCCCTAATCTACAATACAGTCTGTTACAAAGATAACTGTAATTCAGTTGCCTTCCAGTAAATCACAGAGGTGCTAAAGCTAAAATGCAGAATGGTCAGAGGTAACAATGGTAACACAAGTCTCATCAGTCTCCACCTCCTTCTTAATGCATTTGTGCAGCTTTAAACTATTGGAATGCCTGAAGTTCTTGCCACAGTCTGAGCAGTGATACGGCTTCTCTCCGGTGTGGATGCGCTGGTGTGCTCGGAGGTGGCTCTGCTGAGTGAAACTCGTCCCGCACTCGTGGCAGACATAGGGCTTCTCTCCTGTGTGGATGCGCTGGTGCTCCAGGAGACGAGTCTGTCTGGAAAAAGTCTTCCCGCAGTACGAGCAGTGATGCGGCTTCTCTCCCGTGTGGATGAGCTGGTGTCTCTGAAGGAGGCTCTGTGCGGTAAACCTCTTCCCACATTCTGAGCAGACGTAGGGCTTCTCTCCTGTGTGGATGCGCTGGTGTTCCAGGAGACGAGTCGCACGGGAAAAAGTCTTCCCGCAATACGAGCAGTGATGCGGCTTCTCTCCTGTATGGATGTGCCGGTGCTCCAGGAGCAGGTTTGACCTAGAAAACGTTTTCCCGCAGTCCGAGCAGCAGTGCGGCTTCTCTCCAGCATGGATGCGCTGGTGCGTTTTTAGATAACTCTGCGTGTTAAAGGTCTTCCCGCACTCCGAGCAGTAATACGGCTTCTCTCCTGTGTGGATGCGCTGGTGTCTCTGGAGGCAGCTCTGCGTGGTAAAACTCCTCCCACATTCTGAGCAGACGTGGGGCTTCAGTCCTGTGTGGATGCGCTGGTGCTCCAGGAGACCACTACGTCGGGAAAAAGTCTTCCCGCAGTACGAGCAGTGATGCGGCTTCTCTCCTGTGTGGATGCGCTGGTGCTCCAAGAGATGGCTCGGCCTGGAAAAAGTCTTCCCGCAGTCCGAGCAGGAATACGGCTTCTCTCCCGTGTGGATACGCTGGTGTGACTGGAGGTGGTTCTGCAGAGTGAAACTCTTCCCGCACTCATGGCAGTAATACGGCTTCTCTCCCGTATGGATGCGCTGGTGTAATCGGAGGTAGCTCTTCAGAGTGAAACTCTTCCCGCACTCGTGGCAGTAGTAGGGCTTCTCTCCGGTGTGGATGCGCTGGTGTCTCTGGAGGCAGCTCTGCGTGGTAAAACAACTCCCGCATTCTGAGCAGATGTAGGGCTTCAGTCCCGTGTGGATGCGCTGGTGTCTCTGGAGGGGGCCCTGCGTAGTGAAACTCCTCCCACATTCTGAGCAGATGTAGGGCTTATCTCCTGTGTGGATGCGCTGGTGCTCCAGGAGATGGCTCAGCCTGGAAAAAGTCTTCCCGCAGTCCGAGCAGCAGTGCGGCCTCTCTCCCGAGTGGATACGCTTGTGTGTTTGTAGGTACCTCTGGGTGGTAAAGCTCTTCCCACATTCCGAGCAGTGGTACAGCCTCTCTTCCGTGTGGATGAGCAGGTGTCTCTGGAGGAGACCGGGCCGACTGAAGCTCTTCCCACACACTGAGCAGTGGTGAGCTTTTCTTTGGTCGACCTGAACTTGCTGAGCACAGAAGATACTTATGGGCTCGGTCTGCAGTTTTATCTCCTCTGAAGTCGGCAATATGACGTTCATTTCTGCTGGAGAAAAGGGGGAAATTTTTATTTGAGCTCAGTAATGCTTATGTAAACATTCATTGTATTCCAAATTTACAGAACAAAAATGACAGCGATACGTTGTATCACAGTGGTAGGCTGCGGCACCCACAATGTGGGTCTTTCCTTCCAACTGCTGCCTTGGCATGCTTTTGTCAGACCAACAAAGACCTTGCTGATGACCACACAAGTGGAGACAGACACACACGCATCCAATACACAGGGTAGCTTTTGCTTAATTATCTTATGTTCAATATTACTGTGTGCAATGTTTGGGTGAAACTATTACTGCTGGACAGAATGTGCAATTTAAAATGTTTGATTTTTCCGGTGCTTCTCTAATACTTAGCTACTGTCAAGGCCTGTCACACCATTGTGTACCTGTGTGTTTCTATGCTGCCCTTCAAAGGCAAAAGACCTTAACTCACCACAGTGTGAAACTGAGAAAAATGACTTTAAAGTTATTTTGTTGTCCAGGCAATTGTATGATTGAAAATTTGCCAAGTCGTTGTCATAGTGAATACATTCATCTACATAAAAATGCCAAGCTCAAACTTGACCATTGATCCTTATTCAGAAGTTACTGTATTCTGCATTTTGCACTGCAAAACAAGTCATTCAAAGAAATGTATAAATTATTGACCATTTATCCACAATGGATTCTTCTTAGTGGAGGTTGTTTTCCATGGATTTTGACCAGGTTTAAGAGAAGGTAAGCAGCAATCTAGGTTCTATCTGCTGGGCTGGTTTGTGTGTGTGGTGTATATGTTTTCTCCTCGCCGGGGAGGTGTATCATGAGGCATCCCCAATGCTAGTCGCGTTGTTTTCTGTCAGTGAGTGTCAGATTGGCAGGCAGCTAGCCATCCTGTATGACACAAGAAAACTTGTACTATTAGTCAATAGGATCCAGGCTTTGATTTATGGTGTCTTGCAGCTGACACACCATCTATCATGTGTAGGCTATAGTTTGTGGGTCAGGAACAGTTGCGTTTTGTGTGTCATGGAACCTACGTTTGCATCGCTAGCTAGCTATCAAGGCTACCAGTATCCTAGCTGAATTTTACAAAATCTGAAGTAGATTGAAAGTCTTTTTTTTCTTCATGTATCCATATCATCCCTACCTTGATCTTGGTGTTTGTATATCCTCACCATCATTTTCCCTCGAGAAAAGGCCATCTTTGATGCTAGATAGCAAAATAACCACTACAACAACTTTCTTTTCACTTTATTGAAGTTAACGTGTGTGGGATAAGTGACATACAATACATAAGCATAACACATCTCAGCAGGTAAAACCAAGGCAAAATGCCTTAACTTCATTGTCACTTAAGTCCAGTGTTCTAGAGTGCAGCAGAACAAAGCTAATAGACTGCAGTTGATTTTTTTGGATTTTTTGGTTTTCCCTCTGTTTTTGGAAGTTACGGCAAAAACAACATCTAATTTTTACCAGAAAACAACAAAACTGACTATTTTTCTACATGCTGAAACTGTCCGTTGTTCCAAAATAGTAATAACTCATTTTTGCCCATAACTGATGTTACAGTCTTTTGCCTTTGCATGGCAGTATAGTGTTCTCAGTTCTACTTATACATCCACTCTGTATACACTTATAAACATATACTCATATGGCCAACCCTACATCGTGTCTTACTTTTAAATGTTTATTTAGTCTTACTTAGTTTACGTATGTATGTATATTTTTACAATACAGGTGTGTATATTTATGCTCCTGGATTTTATAGTATACTGTACATTTTTTATTTTTATTCTTAATTTTGCTGCTCTAAACTTTGTACTGTCCAGATTCTGTAGTGACTAAACAAATTCCCCACTTGTGGGACTAATAAAGGTTTATCTTATCTATTAAAAGTGGTTCAGTGTTTCCCCTTCATTACTTCATTACAGTCTGTAGTTTGAGATACAGATATTGGGGTTGCACATTTCAAGCAAAAACACTATTCAATACTCATGGAGCTCACTGTGTGCACTGGGACACAGGCACGCTGAAATGAAAAAAGGTTCTTCCCCAAACTGTGTCCACAAAGTTGGAAGCATGGCGTTGTCCAAAATGACTTGGTCTGCTAAAGTATTAAGTTTGTCCTTCACTAGAAGTAAAGGGCCCAAACAGGTGTCCCAATACTTTTGTCCATATAAGTGGAAAAACACTATACACAGATGTAAACAGTATCAGGGCACCGTAGCTAGGGACTAAGGACCCCCTGTCTGCTACGCGTTTAGTTTCAGGGCAATCAACACAAAGACCAAACAACAAACCCACACTGTGGGTGTTATGATCAAGCAGAAGAGGTAAGAAGATGTAAAAACGATCAAAATTCGCAGCGGTCAGCACAACACGAGTGCACTCCCAATAAGAACCAGAGACCAGAGAAAAGACTAATACAGTGAGAATGAAGCATGCAGTAATGGTCCGATGTGAAGGAAGGCGCTCCTTACTGTGATCAGGGCCTGTATCTCTGAAGAACAACTGGAGGAACGTGAAGACCCTCAGGTCTGAGAGAGACTACCCTCTTCTTCTCTCCGGCTGGACGAGGACGTTCGCGAAATCAGCGCCACCCAGTGTTGCCAACTATCTCCTACAGAAAGTAGCTGAAGTTTACCCAGAAAGTCGCTAGATGTCGCTAGATGAGCCTAAGAATGTCATTATGGTAATGACGCTACATTGTTATCTGTATATAATAATAAAACGGTCGAGACACCTCTGCGCCCCCGCAAACCCCCACGAACCACGGCAGACCTATTGATTCATTTAGGTACTGATTGGTGTAGGCTACTACAGCAATAAATATGTTCAACCCCTGTTTATGATCTACTTTTCAAGGACACTACATGGACAAAAGTATCGGGACGCCTGAGCATTACACCAACGTGACAATAGCTTCAAATCCATATACTTTAATATGGAGTTGGTCCGCCTTTACAGCTATAAAAGCTGCCACTGTTCTTGGAAGGTTTTAGGGTGTTGTGCCCATTCATTCTGTGGAGCATTTATTAGGTCAGACACTGACGAAAAGGCCTGGATCACCATCTCCGCTCCAGTTCATCTCCACCGCACCTTCCTCTCTACCTCACTGTACCTCACCTGCCTCTCGACCTCGATGTATCTCACCATTTATACCAACACGCAAACCAGCACCCTATTACATTTGCACACTGTTGTCTATTTATAATTTCAATAGATTTTATTACCTTAGTTTTAGACTTTCTTTAATGTATTGTAATTATATTGCGCCGTCTCAGTGCTACATATCACTACACACTGTACTTGTATAATTGTGCGTGTGACAAAGAATCTTGAATATAACTCATGCTCGTTTAGACAAACCAGTCACATTTAACTATAATGAAAGTTACTCAGAGTAATGTGTATGCTTAGGACAGCTGAAACTAAATTATAAATGATCAACTACTATAATCCTCCCTTAATGGATATTAAAAATGATAAATGTTCTTTATTAAAAATATGCATAAAACATATTTACATCACCATTAAATAAATTGTACTATAGGCAGAACCATAGTGCGTCTTTGGGTGAGTGTTTGAGAGAGTGGGTGGAAGAAAAATAAGTCATTCTTTGTGTTTATTAGCCACAGTACTATTTTCACATTTTTTTCCAGCATCAAAGACACGTTCATTGAAAGCTAGATATTCAGTTTACAGCTGAAAACACAACCTGTGTGGTAATTATTCCTAAAAAAAACAAAACATTAGTATTGCAAATGTTGGTATTTCAGTATCAGTTCACCCAGCCTTGCCCAACAGTGACACCTCAGACATCAGTTATCAAATTACACCAGAAACCCTGAAAAATAAAACATTTTATACATGCATGAAAAACTGCCGCCAAGATCATCATTAACTAATAGTTAAAATGATTTATGTTGAAAACAATAATGTGACACGGCCTGCTCCTTTAGCCTAAGAAATTTTAAAGCAGTCTCAGTTCTCAGTGTCATGTCTAAAAATGGATTTTCATGAACAGATATAAGTTTAAAAACACCTTAGTGCCCAAATCAAACCCTGAAAAACAGACCCAGCCCATGATTCCCCCTCCACCAAACTTTACTTGTAACAATATGCACGTGGTAGGTAACATTCTTCTGGCATCTGTGCTTTTCACCAGCAGATGCTTGGCATACTCATCTTAGGCACTGTGTGCAGCTGCATGGCCATGAATCCCTTTTCATGTAGATCCTGACACAGTTTTAGTGCTGATGTTGCTCTAATAGATTACTTTTTGAGTATGTGCATGTTTCAGTCACCCCTATTGCTAACAGGTGCATTACATCAACAACTGGCTGTAGAATAAGTCCTATTGAATAGCTCAGTGACTTTAAACATGGCACCATTATTGGATGTCTACTTTTTCCACAAGGTCATTCATGAAATCTCAGACTTCATAAGAGTGAATAAATTCCTATAGACACTCAAAAAAGCCTACACAGAACAGTGGAACCTGTTATAGGACATGTCTATGTCAAACAGGCATCATGGTTCGGGGTCCATTTTCTTCTGGCCACTGGGTGATGGTTTAATATGAAACGCTGAAGACAGAGGCCAAAAGAATGTGGATGAATAATTATTACAGATAATAGTGATGCTAAATAGTAGGTATACAGGCCTGTAAAAATGATTATTGGCTTTCAATCCTTAATGCTGGAGGTAACATTTTGAAAAGGGTTGTTAAGTGACATTATTTTACTACATTCTTCGAACATTTTATTGTAAAAATTCTGCTTAATCTAACAAATTATATCCACAAACACATGGTCATTACATTTGATCTGTCGTCTCAATTAGAACACATGGGACTTTTCTTCAGAAAGGATAGCATCTTATCTTTCAGCCAGGATCTAGAAAATGAAGCTTGATATTCTTCGGAACCAGTGACTAGTAGATGTGGGAGAAAAAAAATCGAAATATGGATATATAGCCTAGTGGTTAAGGCATTCGCCCTGTGATCAGAAAGTCCGGGCTCGATTCCCAAGACCGCTAGGCACCGCTGAGGTACTCTGAGCAAGGTAGCGTCCCACACACTGCTCCCCGGCGCCGTGTTCCTGCTGCCCCCTGCTTCACTTGGTGAATGGGTTAAATGCAGAGGA
>JBBPDC010018342.1:0-12982 GCA_037974485.1 Hemigrammopetersius urotaenia | reverse complement strand
CAAGAGCATGCCAAGGCAGCAGGTGGCGATATAACCTTAAACCGTATAGCATTGGTGACCAATCAGAAGCCTTAGAGAGGGAGCATCATTACCCGTTTCTGGTAGACAAAGAATAGCGCAAAAAGTAAACCACCAACCACTGTTCCAACCGGGGGGGGGTTCCATGAAACAGGATTAAGGGAAAGTCTGACTTACTTTCCCTTGAAATAAACCAGACTTTCCCTTAATCCTGTTTCATGGAATAACCCCAGGTCTCATCCAAAACCGACATTGGCGGCGGGCGCAGTGCAGAGGCAGTGCCTGTGTTGAATGTAATAGCATCCAAAGCTGACTATGACGTCTATGCCCTTCATACTGGATGGACAGTAACTCCATGCATGAGTATAAACATACAAACACTTCTAACGCGGTTGAGAGCCGCAGTATTTTGTACACGTCCAGCATTTTAGAGGACAACCAAGGCGCAGACGATGAGTGGCGCACAGTATAACGCGAAACGGTCTGTTTTTCAAAATCTTCGTTTTTCTTGTCCACACGCAAACGTAGAAACAAATCGCCACTTTGGCCGGAGTTTTTAAAAAACCTACGTTTTCACTGAGCCAAAACACCGTTTACGTGTGGACGAAAGGCCAAAACGCATAGAAAAACCTCAGTTTTCAGAAATACCCGTGTACGTGTGGACATGGCATTAGATGCGAACCGAGCTGGGTCGACAAGCAATTTTGAATAACAAAATTGACAAACCCACTGACGTTTTCAGGATTTAAACCTCACTGGAGTTTTACAGTAACATTGAGTAAACATTTGAAAGAGAGGATAACAGTCTTAGGCCTTTTCACACCAGGTTTAAACTTGCAGGCCATTTACTGAACCCTAAAGATTTAGGGCTTTAATACTGAATCAGCCTTTTTGCCCCCAATTAGTAAAAATAAGTTCAGTATGATGAGCATTAAACTGACAAGAATAAATCTTTGTGATGCTGTTTTCCCTCGTTAGCCTGTCAGAGTCCTTTGAGCTGAACAAAAAAATAAATAAAAAAATTGTAGCTCTACACCTGAAGCATCATTTCCCTGGTTTAGCGCCAGTATGAGTCAATAGCGTTTCTCAACATGAAAGCCGTGTTTGCAAAAGTTGTTTTAGACTAATTAAAGTTAAAAGGTTACTGTAATCAACATTGAAAGGACAAGCAACAATGTTTAACTATATAAATACTTCAGAAAGCAGAAGCAATGACAATATTCCAGTGACTAGCGTTAGTGACGCAACATGGTGAGCTCTAGTCTGGTAAGGACAATAGGAGGTTATTCTGACAAATCAGTGTGAACTGCACGCCCTCCGTGAGTAGTTTATAAATTGTTTTCTCAGAAAACTGTCAGGAAAGCTACTGTAGAGCTTCACTGACCATTCTACTGTCAAAATCTTCAAGGTTTTCTTTTCAGCTGGCTGAAGTAAACACTGTGCTTCCAGCCCAGCCATGTAAATATTCTTTCACTAGGTCATCACACAGGTAGACCTTGCTGTTTTCTCCAAGTCATTAACTTACTCTAGGCTGGACACTGTAATCCAAAATCTACAAAGGTTGGGGGTGGAAAATATTTAGTCATGGCACGCACGTGGCACTCTTGCACCATGCCGGTCAAATTACACCATTTAGGCGTTATGACAGGATTCGTGATGGCAGGAGATAAGCTGGTTATATTGGACTAAATTTGATAGTCTTTAATATCACACCTAAAACATATCTCACAAGGCAGTGCAATTTCACAACAAACTCACTCGCTGCTCAACCTAATCAGTTAAAATCACCCTGGTGATTAACTACACAATGGCTGAACCTTTAACCCACTTAGAATAGGCTCAGCTATTGAGAAAACAGTTCGTTTACAAAAGAACGGCCTCTTGAAACTAATCATGCAAGAACAGTGGGAAAAGGGGGGCAACTGAAAAGATCAGAATGCCTTTTGAAGGACCGGAGTCCTTTAAATGAACTTCAAATGAACCCGGTCTCACCCCAGATTAAAGCAATAATGCAATTCAGTCACATTGCAGCATGCTCAAACTGGCTCTTACAGTGCTGACAGCTGCCTTCACAGCAGCACTGAGAGAAAAAAAAAAAAAAAAAAAAAAAAACATGCTCCGCTCGCTCCCTCACTAAACAAGTCCAACAGCTTTCAAAGCCTACAAGCTGAGGGCTGTCCCAGAACAGGTGCAACCATAACTGAGCCCTGCCGTTCTTGCATCTCTGAGCAGAACTCTCCTGCAACACATACAGCTAGCGGAAGAAACCTCAGATCTTAAAATGCGGTCAGTGGTGCTCACACATCATGAAAGACTCTGCGCACTTTTTGTTCCTGCAGACAGAGGAAATAAGAGCGTCAGCATCCTCACCCAGCCATAAAAGCAAGCCCGAAAACGACAGTGGCCAGACTCACTTCCTGACAGACAGACGGCGGAGTGCATGATCTCTGAATCACCACACACAGCTCTTTGAGGTCTCCGCACGTCCCCTAATGATTAATTCACCAACTGAAACTGACTAAAACCCACTATTCATATCAAGACACTTACGTTACACAGTAAAGCATACTTAACTTTGACATACTATTTTTTTTTTCCCTTTGGGGGAATCTTCAGCGTACAGATTCATGCATATATCAAACAGAACAAATATCAAATTAACACTTAAAGCAGTTTTAAACCAAACAAGAAATAATACAGAAATTCTTTCCCACAAATGACTGACGCTTCAACACAGCAGCATCGGCTGAGTGATGTCACCTTAACTGAAAGGGATAGATAAGAAAATCAAGAAAAAGCAAGTCAGAACTCATGCAGCATAGGTGTGCACTTCAGAGCATGACATGCAAGTTTACATTCTCACAGTTACAAGGGGTGGAGACAAAACATGCTGCATTACACTTCAGCAAAATACACCAGGCTGGTTTCCTGGACAGGGATCAAGCCTAGTTCTGGACTATCCATATTTTGACTGGGGATTCTCCACTGAAAAAATACAGACCATGACCGTACTTATTCCCTGCTCAGAAGCCTGACCCCAGAGCAAGTCTTTCTGCTGTATGACTCTAAAATTCACGAAAATGTGTGTGAAGGACAGCCTGAACTGTGGGAGAGTGATGAAACTGAGTGGTGGTGGGCGAACTGAATGAAGGGACAGATTTTGATCAAAGCTCTCCAAGAAGGAAAGGTGCTGTTTTTACTAAACCTCTGAAGTGCAGTCTGAGTTCTGAACAATTAGGAGGGGAAAATATCTAGTTACTACTTTTTCTATTTGTATTTCAACTGCATTTTAATTTATACCAACCTAGGCCTCCCTCCTACCCAATCAGACTTCAAGCTTGTGTAACTGCAATGTGCCAGACAGCTAATACACAGGTTTTGCATTATTAGATTTAATTAATCAACTTAAATTGTAGCACTGTTTAATGTCCAGTGTAAGTGAACATTTTAAAGAGCTAAAAATAACAGGGAATTTAAACTCTGGTCTGAGACACCTGCCAATGATAACTTAATGTGGCTTATAATTTAAGTTTAAATTATCAGACAGATTCTGTCCAGGAGTGTACTATTGAAATAAAGGAACTGTAATTCTACCATTTAATACTTAAATACAAACATACAGCTACCGTTTACTTTGTTTTAAATAATATGCAAGAAGCAACTGAATCACGTCCCAGATATCCAGTCGAATATTTTCTGCTGCATCAAACCGAAACCAAAAGTGCTGAATGTCCGTGCCTTATATTTGGCCCACAATGAATTTACACAAAAGCCTTCATTCATGAAACACACAGAGAAGCTAATATGGAACATCTGAGGAGAGTCAGCATGACAACTGCACACAAAGTGACACTACAGCACACAGCATTCCAGTGCAACAAACATGATTGACCCTGTGCATGGAAAACATCAAAAAAGTTATAATTTTTTCCCCGACATTCAAACAATTTACTGTCCAATGTCACACTTATTGTAAAGCATTTCCATCACTTTGTCTTGCTCTTATACAGCCACTCAAGAGAATGTTAGCTACCCGATACCCCTGTATAGGCGCTACCTAATGCCCTGCATGTCATTTACACCCACTCAGAGTTTAAATTTAGGTCACATTTGGAAACATGATACTAACCATAGTGCATACAGTACTTGCTCTGGGAAAATGATTTGACATACTGCAGATTAGAGAGCTAAATTCAGATAGTCGGACACGCCATCTCAAAGACCGTGAAGTTGAGTCAGCACAGACTGAACCTCAAGGGAGCTCTACATCCAGTCGTGCTTCCACAAAACACACAAACAACCTATAAACATTTTACAGCTCTTTTATACACAAACATTCATAGAGTCACTCTAATGGCATGTTTTCACTGGGTGACACAACTGTCCTGTATTGTGCCATGATCATTCATGTCAGTTTCTTTTGCAGAGCATCCTGTACCCTACCAGAGTATCTCCAAGCCATGAGCGAATGTTTGGATGGAGCTACAAAGACTGCAGTGTCTGGTCAAATGCAACCATCACAGAACTGTTACGTGTTGCTCCTTGTGTTAGACACCTGCAAAACGCCAGCTAGCCAGAAGCAGTGTCAAGGACACTTCAAAATTCAGAGAAGATAGCAGACCAAACGGATCTCCTTTGTTATTGCTACTGAGAAGTTATGTGACCCTGATGCAACCCCTATTTTCTACTGTGAGAAGCAAACAGGGCACAGGTACTTGGTACATTTGCCCCTACGGTTCTCAAGTAACCTTGCATGGTATAGGTGACAGCCTGGGGACAGTCCCCCTAATTAACATACAGATAAGAGCATTTGTGTTAAAGAAGAGTTTTCATCCCCCAATACATGTACTACAAGATAAGCTGATGAGTGATAAAGTTTGCTTAGTGTTAAACTTGACTAGATGCCATGAAACAAACAACTGCAAGACTCAAGGAGATTTGAGAACATGAAATACATTGAATACACTACACTGGAAATGACATCTCAATCTAACCCAATCAATGTAACGAGGATGCAGGGTAACAGATCTGAATATTCATTCACGTGTCTACTTTGCAGACAACTTCTATGAGCCAGAAAAACATTTTTTTTAAAAATCATCTGTTGGAGTTAATGGACGGACATTATGTAAATACTTCACAGCACAATTATTTTGAATGACACATAGCTTTAGTTTGTAGTGATCAAGATCATTAGTTGCAGCAGAAAGGCTTGAGGGAGTCATTTGTCAGAACGCTCAGAGATTCAGCAACAACCTCTCAGCAGATCAGGTGCTTGCTGGACATAGGATAGCGTGCGCTCTCCTTGAGAGAAAAATAATCTGTGGTTAACGCACCAGGAGCTGAATCATAGACTGGCAGCAGCAGATTTCTGTTTAAAACCATTCTACTACTACTACAAGAGCATTATAATTAGAAGCATGGGGATAGCAGCTGTCAATCTGAAAAGCTGCTGAATGGGTTTCTAACACACTGCTCACACGTATGGGGAACCGAACGAGCACGCGCACATGCGTTCATTAAGCTCCAGCAGCAAAGCAACAGACCGTGTTCCACACAATTCTGTTTGGCCTTAACTGTGCCGAATTTTATTTTCTGGCAAAGGTCAATGGCCTAAAACAGCTACACAACCACTCATGAGACAGCAGTCAATAGTGGCAATAAACACCACTTGTGATGCCTTCCTGGTAGAACTGATGTACTTTGAGCTACACTCTGGATCAAATCAGCTCAGTTAAAGATCCTAATTCATTAATAGAGAGTCTCAAAATATCTCATGAGCCTAATGAGTTTTCACCAATTTAGTCAAGTTGCATAACTTGGCAAGCCAACTAACAATGCTGACGGCCAAAATTGAAAGTGCACAGAGTGTAAACACAAGCTTTTATAAAATAAACTAACAAATTCTGCTCCACCCCACTCAGACTACTTACACTGCAGCAAATTAAACTCAAGGACAAAGACATGTAGGATGAATAATGGCACAGCAAGATGTTCAGATGACTCAGAGTTTGGATAAGACCACTAATAAACAAGCAAACGGTTTTAAAAAAGGCACATCACTGGTGCTATCCACGAGTTGGCTCTCTCAGTCTAAGAGCACTAAAGGCAGTTTCTTTCCTTCAGTGACAAATCTACTGGCACGTCAAGATGAAGAAATGCTGACAATATCCTTCTTACCACCCGTAGGGCAAACACGAGCAGACAATCTCATTTTGCAAGGCCTGGGTCGGCAATTAGCGTAATGGTGAACAAAAAAAAAAGTCAATGGTCATCAGTTTTAGACCTGGACTTTGCTCAACATAACACATTAAAGCAGCTTTTCATAGTATGGGTGTCGCTCCACACTATGATTGTGGTTATATGCGCAGATATAAAATGCCTCATCATCATACGTTAAATCGTTCAACTGCAAACCAGTAACACTAAATTAGTGAGCTTATGTTAATAAAACATACAGAAAGGATTAAAATAAAATTGATGGGTTTACAGTCGTATCCGACTTAAAACAAGCATGTAAAAGGTTATTTCAGGGGTTAACCGTATGATGGTGCAAATATGAGACGTGCTGAAATAAGCATCTCCATAACAATCTAAACTGACAAGTTTACCGATTTTGCACGTAAATTCTGAAGTCAGGTGCATCACTTAAAGCCCTTTAGCTTCAGTACTAGTATGGCCAGCTTTTACCCAATTCCAGACACTAGTGATCAGTTCCCACAGCCTCAAAAGCAGCACTTAAGCCAAAACACTTCACAAACTACTGGCCCAGACCAGCCCTGGGACACTGTGTGCTAATGGCCACTCACACAGACCAAGATGTTCCAAGTCTTTAAGCAATCCAGTTTTTGTGCATCAGTCAGGACACACAATCACTTTATTCATCTCCCCATGGTCGCTGCCGACTAACTGAGTAAAGCTTCACAATAACCTTATTCTTTAAACAACATTCTGGTAATATGAACAGTCAATATGGCAATCAAAGGTCATACAGTAACCTCCTGAAGTGTACATTTAGATAAAGTCACTGTGATTCAGATACTGCAATAGATCTGCTCCCTCTTCTAAAACCAGCCATGGACAAACTGTAGAAAACAAAAAAAAGCAGCTTATTTTAACAATTTCATGTAACAGCTTTCTATACAATAGAAGAATAGAAGACAACTAAAGTCCTGTTTTAGTTGTGTATGTCACCCTAGAGTCACTGAGTGCTTTAAATGTAGTTTAGTGCAATGCGGCACTAAAATGCTTAGCTTAGTTGTTTTACGGAAATCAATCAGTCTCTGCATCTGTAATCATTCAATATCAAAATCAGAAAACAGAGGGGGGGGGGGGCATGCAATTGCTAGCAAATGGTTCTGTCTTTATGATCTTTGGTTTACTACCAACATTGCCTCAAAAAAGGGCAAAGTTTCGGCAAGACAGTTTTAGAAGAATTTAGAACAACACTTTGAGCATCTGGTTCTTATCTTTACCTTGGTAAATATCTGTCTCAGGAAAAGGCACATTTCACATCAAACAACTCTGAAGAATCGTTCACATATTCATTTAATTATGTATTGTAATGCAATTTCAAAATTAAATTAAAAGTCCCTATTAAACCCCCTCCTCTATTCTCACTGAACAGAAAACTCTCATAGTCACACATTTCTCTGTCCACTGGTGAGCCACTTCTGAGGTCCCTCTCGTTGGCCCAGCTGTGAGCACCTCTGTGTCTATGGGTTACATGTGTAGCCCAACAACCCCTACTTCAGAGCAGACATTTTTATTGGCCTGTGTTCCTGAGGTCAGAACTTCAAACAGCCCATGAAAAGACCAGCTAGTACATGAAATGAAAGAAGAGGTAAAATATACAGATCTGTAAGACATACAAAGGGAACCACAACCTGCCTGAACTCCCAGAGCAGGCCAAAAGTGCAGTATATGTACAAAAGTATTGGGTTTGGTCTAGGCCCCTTACTTCCTGTGTTCAACCTTAATACTTTACGATAACAAGACATTTCAGACATCATGTTTCCAACTTTTTAGACACAGTTTGAGAAAAGACCACTTTCTATTCCAGGATGACTGTGTCCCAGTGCACAAAGTGAGCTCCATAAAGACATGGAAGGATGAATTAAGTGTGGAAGAACTTGACTGGCCTCACAGAGTCCTTGACCCCTACCCCATCCAACACCTTCGAGATGAACTGGAACAGAGATTGCAAGCTGGTCCTTCTCATCAAACACCAATGCCTGTCCTCATAAATGCTCTACTCATTCTGAATGGGCACAAATTCCCCACAGAAAGCTAAAAATATTGTGGAAAGCCTTCAAAGAAGAGTGGGGGCTGTTATAGTTGCAAAGGTTCCCACAAAGTACACATTAAAGTATATTTTAATTCACAGTCCTTGTTGGTTTAATGGTCAGTCGTCCCAATACATCTGTCCGTGTAGTGTATGTCTTGGCTGCTGCTGCGTCTGTTTTAACCCAACACAGGCGTCATCAGACCTGAGGTTCCGGCATTCACCTGGCCTGAGGAGTTTTCAATCTCATTTTAAAGAAAAACACTTCGATTATTAATTCTTGGTCTGTTTTAGCCACACAAACAGTACCCTGCAGGAAGTCCTCCAAAAAGTAGAGACAAATCTATAGGCGCAAGAAGCTACCATACCAGTGTTTACAAAGGGACATGGAGGCAAATGTAGCATCAGCATGTCTCCAGCAGGGAGACAAAAGGGCAGAGAGACTAAAAACGAAAGTGAAGCGGCGAGCCACGTTTAAAAGCAGTCTTTTGTTGTCTTTGTGCAAACAGGGGCTGAATTTACCTTCCTGTTCCTCCTTAAACGGAACTTTAGAGTGTAGAATGTGTTTAAGGTGTAATGGAACCTCGGACAGAGTCTAGCCTTGTTTAAAACGACCCTCAGATCTTTTTGAGCAGGGCAGGTGAGTTATAAGGCTTTCAACGCGCCTAGCATTTGCTTTAGCAAGTGACTAACATTTCCTAAGGGAGTCATGGCAACAACGGCTAGCCCGTAGCATGAAAGCTAAACACAAAAAAAGCAGCACGGTGTCCCCTCTTTTTTTTTTTTTTTTTTTTTTTACACAAAACCTGTCTTGGTCTTATACTACTAATTGCCCAGCTGTTACTGAACATGAAACAAAACCAACGATATGGCTCCCCTATCTCAGGAAGTAGGCTAACCATTCAGTGTAGTCCATTATTTACATTTAGCAACGGAACGCTAACTCCAAACACACTTTCTTCTCTGTGCGTCGTAATTTTGGCTGTTTTGAATGGGCTCTTGTATCACTTAACTTCACGTTTGCATCAGAAAGCTTTGAATATGTGACCCATGCCGCATGAACACATCCCTCTGAGAAAAAAGAATTTGTCCAAAATAAAGGCAAACACACACTCTTACCTGCAGTTTTTCTGACCTCAGAGGGCTAGCTGAATATAAGAGAAACCACGTCGACGGGAGCTACTCTCAGACGGTATCCCCGTGCAAAGCCATAGCTCTCCTCCTCGTCCCTCGCCTTCTCTCCTTTTTTAGGTTGGGGCTTGTGTTGGGTAATATGATGGCTGCTACAAACAGCCCTGCCGTCACGTGGTAAAATAGCTCCCAGCTGCTAGGAACCTCCCTCTCCTCCCCCCCCCCAGCTGCACTGGCTCTTAAGCCTGTCCCTCTAAACACATCAGCTGATGGAGCTGGAGCTCAGCATAGGAAGTGCACTACATGAACATAAGTATTGGGACACTTGGCCATCAAACCAGCACTGACTTGAATTACATTGCATTCAAATACAAGAGCTTCCACTCTTCTCAGAAGGCTTTCTGTGGGTATTTGTGCTCATTCGTTCTGTAGAGAATTTATGAGGCCAGGCACTGATGTTGGACTAGAGGGCCTGGCTCGCAATCTCTGGGGTACTGCTGGAATAGAAAAGGCTGTTCCCCAAACTGTGTCCACAATGTTGGAAGCATGGTGTCCAAAAAGTCTAATGGTATACTGAAGCATTAAAATGAAGCCTTTCATTGGAAGCAAAAAGTCCTACCCAAACCCTAAAAAACAGGTGTGCCTCAATACATTTGTCCATATAGTGTACCTGTTTAGTTTTTGCTTACCCCATCCCATGCATGCTGCTAGAATAGCCCTTGGATGGCTCTACCTCCTCAACTATTCCTAAATACTATTAGGGTTGTGCATATTTTTTGAGAAACAGTTTCTACTGATCACACATGCTCATTAAATGCTTATTGAAATTATTTTTCATACTGCTCTGTTGCGGTAGCCGATTTCAGACTGCTGATTGCCGATTGCTATTGCTTACACCTCTTGTGCTTTAGTATCCCAGAAAGAGAGAAATAACAACATCAGGATGTTGTTGAATGTTTTAAGAAGTGCCACTTCTTTAAACACATTTTTAGTCCTCGGAAATTATTTCACACTCTTCTGCATGCCTCAAACTCATGACCAAGCTTTGAACATGCATTAGAACATTTCCTTCTTCCTTGTACATAACCAAGGCGTCACTCTGGTGACATCTTCTCCTACTAAGAACAATACAGTGAACAAAGATGAGGGAATATGATACTAATGTGTGATCATGACTTGGTAAGGTGTGGGAGCAAGATTAAATCATTGCCATGACTACATTTTCTTATTTAAAGGGCTTACTAAGTGGTGGCCATACGTTATAATTTTTTTTTAAAGATGGGATACCAGCAGAAAGACTTAGTACATGATAGTACTTAAGTATCATTGCTACAAATTTCAACTTTAAAAAGTTTTCCATTTAAACTGGACTGCTCTCTTGTGATTACTTTAAGGAAACAGTAGATCTGTGTGCTGTGTAGCTCCAGGTAGAACACTTCCACTTCTGTAATGACTGTTGGGGTGCATGCTGTGTTTCTGACCACCTGTCTGGGTGCACTCTTTGCGAGTTGACTCACTGAACCACTTTCGTGTAGACCGAGTGGCTGCCTATATGATTCAGCACGCTGCCAGGCTTATTAACAGTCTCAGGCATCTGGAGGCGCGCTGAGCTCATCTGCAAACGTTTCACAATTTCCCACACCCCCCTGGCCAAACCCTGCTGCTCACAAGTGTCTCATTTTGTAACATAGAATAGAAGCGCCTCTTTTTGCCAGAACTCAGTGTGAGACATCAGATGAATGAGCTGTGAGGAAGAGAATTGTGGTGTAGCAGTGGCTTATTGCAATACGGCTGAACGGCGCTGAGCGCAATAGGCATCTGGGGAGCTGTGCAGAGTAAAAAGCCTTTTACTGTCCCCTTGTGTTCAAACTGCCTGTGCACACCTCAGACTTGGAACATTCTAATGTGGACAGTTGCTCAACTCGTTTCAAGCGCCAGTTTCATTAAAAAAAATACATTTCTCCACTTTCTTCCCCAAATTGTGTTACCATTCCTCTACGAAAGACAATGTACTTAAATGTGCTTTAACCCTACCTTAATTTACCAAACCTCTTAATTTGAATGAGGTGACCATTAATTTGTAAACCGATCCCTTAATTTTACCTTGGATTTAAGGTATGAGTGTGAATCCCCTTTAACATAAAGCATTGATTCAGGAGGTTTTATTATTTAAAGGGTTCATTTGAAAAGTAATGGAAAAATTCAGTAGTTTTACCCCTTAATCAGCCTCAATCTGTGCACACAGTTAGGTTATAAAGTTTCAGGCTGCTTTCTGTGCAGAGCGTCCAATAAGAAGAAATCATTTAAACATGTTAGTCTTACAGGTCCAGTAACAAAATCAAGCTGTTTAATTGTGAAGACATGTTGGAAAAGCCTAAATGAATCTTAAGATGAATAGCGTGAAATTAATTATGTTTTTGGTGCACATAAATGTGACAAATGCAAAAAAAGAGGGATAATAGCCTTTTAACACAATAACAAAGCCCTGTATGAGCAAGGTTGGTTTCCATGTTTCTCTTGTGTGGTTTAATTCGGGGGGGAATTGGATGTTTATATTCATACATCCAAATAAATGTTCCATTCTCATAAGGTTCTGTTGGGCACACAAACCAGTATTGCACAACTTTTATAAAGTTAAAAATGAGCCAAGAACAGTTGAGATCTCTTACATGAAAATAAAGAAAACAGATTCCTCACATCCTTCTCCTGCTGCCTTAAGGCACTGAAGACACGGTGCCCTTGATCAACTATAAAGATGTCATACATAATTAGACATATGACGCTCCCGAAACCCAGCTGCCCTTCTTGTTTCAGGAAGCTTCCTGGAGCCAGCTGTGAGAAGCAACTCAAGGGGGTTACTACAAGAACCAGATGAGCTTTGCTTGAAAAAGCACTCGTCAATCTCCGCTATTACCTTGTGGTTCTTTAATAAGCCTAAAGGGACACCGCAGATTATCAGGACATAATGCTACACCAACCACAGCAGCAGGGCACAGCATCAAAAGCATTCTCAGTAGCTTAATGTCAGAGAACCCCATGTAAAACCTGTGCAGACAGGCCAGTCTCACTGGGACATCTTTATTGGACGGGATTATTACTGCTTCATGTGTAGCTGATAACACAAAAGAGCCATATCCTATACTTTTCTGGCATTTTATGTCCACTTATGATGTCTGAGTTTCAAAACTTATGTTCATAATTTATGTTTACATCACAATTTTATAACCTCCCATGAACCCAAAAATAAGACAAACCTTTTTTGTTACTAGGCCTTTGAGAATCAGACTCAGAATCAGAAGACTTTATTGATCCCAGAGGAAACGGCTTATGCTACAACTGCACAGGCACACAGAGACACAAAGACAAGAACAATGTAAACTACAGTATAAAGTCAAAATATAACTTTCCAGAAAATATTCTGTACTAAATAAACTATGCTATGTACATGGAATCCTGTGGTCATAGGTGTGCGCAAATAGATAGATAGATAGATAGATAGATAGATAGATAGATAGATAGATAGATAGATAGATAGATAGATAGATAGAT
>JBBPDC010018321.1:0-12983 GCA_037974485.1 Hemigrammopetersius urotaenia | reverse complement strand
CCCTAAAAACAGCTCCTAAGGTAAAATTTGTTAAGAGTAGAGAGGAGGACTTTTAAGAGGCTTAAGAGTTTCTATAGGGCTGGCAAAACCCCATCACCACCTCCACGCCGGTGCCAGCTGGAAGCAACGACCTACGGGAAGTTGACTAACGGTGAGGGTCGTCGACGTCAGGCGGTGCGACGCGCCGATCAACGTATTACCGGTCGCTTCTCATGATACTGCAAACTCTAACTGGTGATCAAGCTAGGGCGTCCCCTGCGCGGTGCGAGAAATCAGCAAGGGCTACCTGCCATTGGACGAGGCAGGCTAAAGAAGCGAGTCCAAATTCGCCTCGGTACGATCAACATCGGAACCATGACCAGAAGAAGCCGTGAGCTTTCAGACACATTAAAAGCCCGCAGGATTGATATCACCTGCGTCCAGGAGACAAAATGGAAAGGTGCTAAGGCAAAGGAAATCGGTGAAGGTTACAAACTATTCTACAATGGCGCAGCAGCCCGGAACGGTGTGGGCATCGTGATCAGCGAGCGATTACGGGACAGCATGGTTGAGGTTAACCGCGTGACCGACCGACTCATGTCAATCAAGATCGACAATGGCTCGAAAGTGCTCCACATCGTCTCATGCTACGCCCCCCAGACCAACTGCCCCGAAAATGAAAAAGATCAATTCTGGGAAAGCCTTGATGGTCTTCTCCATACCATCGACCAACGAGATCACTTGGTGATCAGCGGTGACCTCAACGGACATGTCGGCCAAGAGAGAGATGGATACGAACGATCCCATGGCGGCCAAGGATTTGGAACCCGAAACGACGACGGATGTCGCACATTAGACTGCGCAGAGGCCCACGACCTCGTCGTGACCAACACCTTCTTCAAGAAGAAGCCGGCACACCTAATCACCTATGCCAGTGGTGGGCGGGAAACCCAGATCGATTATTGGCTCATTCGACATTGTGACCTGAAACTGGCTACAAACGTAAAGGTCATCCCATCCGCAAACATCGGCCCCCAACACCAGCTCCTCACCATGGACCTCCTTCTCGACCTCGGACACCACCGCCCAATCAGAAAAACAGCAGAGGAGAAGATCAAGTGGTGGAAAGTACCAGAATTTAAATGTGAACTCGCTGCGGCCCTCACATTGGTAGAGGACGCAGACCCCAGCTTACGGGCAGCAGAAATCTGGGAGACCGTCGTTGCGCAAATCCACGAGGCAGCCACCAACACAATCGGAAAGACGAAACCTGGCAAACGCCATGTGGACAAACAAGTGTGGTGGTGGAACGAGGAAGTGCAAGAGGCAATCAAGGAAAAGAAATCAGCATACAAGAAGTGGATCACGGCCAGACTCGACGCAGATTACCAACACTACAGGAGGCTGAAATCCATTGCAAAACGGGCAGTGGCAGCAGCAAAGAAGGCACATTACGATTGCCTGTACGATGAATTAGAGACAGTGGCCGGAACTCGTGGGATCTACCGCCTTGCCAAAGCGCGTCACCTAGCGACGCAGGACATTGGTCAAATCAAGCATGTCAAGGACGCCAACCACCAGGTCCTGCGGGACCCAGCGGCCATCCTGCAATGCTGGAGCGAATATTTCTCCGAGATATGCGGTTAAGAATTCCCGCACCCGCCAATAACCCCTGCCAATCCAAACTATGGCCCTGTCCTGCCTTATCTCTCCACATGAGGTAGAAGCTGCCATCAGAAAGATGAAAAATGGGAAAGCGCCTGGACCAGACGATATACCAGCAGAAGCGTGGAAGCTGCTGGGACGACGAGGCGTCTCGATCTTAACGACCCTCTTCAACCGTATCACCGTGGACGGCGAAGTACCCGAAGCCTGGCTGTTGAGCACAACGGTGCCCATTTGGAAGGGCAAGGGTGACGTGACCGAATGCTCCAACTACCGCCCTATCCGCCTCTTGTGCCATACTCTGAAGATCTCGAACGAATTGTGGACGCTCGACTCCGAGAGATAGTCACCATCACCCCAAACCAGTGTGGATTCGTCAAAGAATGCGGCACCACCAATGCCATCCATGCCACCCGACTGCTCGTTGAAAAACACCAGGAGAAAAATAAGAAAGTCCATATGGCATTCCTCGATCTGGAAAAGGCTTTCGACAAGGTGCCCCACGAACTGATCTGGTCTTCCCTGCGGCTGCGTGGCGCCCCGGAGGCCTACGTCAACTGGGTCAAGCTACTCTACAACGGAGCCAGCAGCACAGTCAGGACACCCGTTGGAATGTCGCCACCATTTGCCATAAAAGTTGGAGTCCACCAAGGATCTGCCCTTTCGCCCTTCCTTTTCATCCTGTGTATGGATGCCGCGACCGCCGACCTACAGAAGCCGCACCCATGGAACCTCCTATACGCCGATGATGTATGCCTTGCGGACCCGAGCCGACGGAATCTCCAGGAGCAGACCCAACAATGGAAAAACCGCCTGGCCGAAAACGGAATGAGACTTAATACGAAAAAGACAGAGTACATGGAATGTGGGGCACAGACAGACGGCTCAATCAGTGTGGACGACGAGGACCTGATAAAGGTCGCTGAATTCAAATATCTCGGATCGATGATCAGCAGTGACGGAGACTTACTCCCCAACGTCCGTGCCCGTATCAATGCAGCGTGGATGAAGTGGCGCCAGGTCTCCGGAATCCTGTGCGACCGTCAAATGCCGAACCGCCTCAAGTCCCTGATCTACCGAACAGTTGTACGCCCAGTTGCCATGTACGGATCTGAGTTCTGGCCAGCCTCAGCCAAACACGAGCAGGCTCTCCATGGGATGGAGATGCGCATGCTGCGATGGAGCCTAGGCCTGACAAGATGGGATCGCGTCACGAACACCGACGTACGCAAGCTCATGGGGACAGCACCGATCACGGATAAGATGCAAGAGTCTCGGCTGAGGTGGTATGGACATGTCATCCACAGCGCCGAAAACACCATGGCGAAAACAGCAATGCGAATGAGCCTCCAAGGAAAGCACCCACGCGGAAGACCAAAGAAACGATGGATGGATAAGGTCAGTGAAGACATGAAATGCGCAAACGTCGCCCCTGAAGACGCACTCGATCGCGCCAAATGGAGAAAGCAGTGCAAAAAAGCGGACCCCGCGACCCAGCGGGAAAAACACTAGGACAAAGGAGAAGACTTTCCTTTCTTTGAGGGTACTGTATTAAACTGAGTTTTAAATTAAATTAAAGTATTCTGGGAGCAGATTTGTGGGCATATTTAGGGTTTACACTATAAAAAATATATAAAATTTTGCCAAAACACAACAACACATTTTTTCACTATACGCGGGTGCTGTTGGTATGATCCAGCATGCTGGCACGAGATCCAGCATCGATCAACACTCCTTACACCTCGATCTGTATTTATACACCTGATCCATTCATCCTCTGAGCAGCCATTCAAGAGCGAATGCACAGTAAGCCATTCAATTACAGATCTGAGGGCCCTCTTATAGCCACTTACTCATTCATGTCTCTGACGGTGAGTTCAGAGTGTTTTCTCTGGAAAAGTTGGAGATATGAGGGGGCTGGAGAGCGAGAGGGAGAGAGAAAGGCCTTGTTTGATCCAGTCTGCCAGTTTCATTTTCCACACTTCCACAGTTTGTTTTTAAGAGAAGGAAAGAAAAAACCTTAAGCTCCCTTTAGGTTGCGTGTTGTTTAGCGCGATGATGCAGCCGGTGGGGATGGAGAGAAGATAACAAGCCCTCATAAATCTATCATCGTCTGTTGAGGGCTCTATCAAAGAGGTTCGGGTCTTCTGGTCAAGAAGATAAAAGGTGAGGAAGTCGTGGTGTGTTCGAATATTGTGCACTTGTGTGATGGTGAGATAGAAGCTGTTGGCAGCCAGAGCTGGATATAAATATGCATACATAGTACTATGCAAAAGTCTTAGGCATCTGTGCAATTTATTTGAAGTCATTTCTATCAGCAGTGGCTTCTTTCTGCCAGCAAAAACAGCTGAATATTAGAATAAATGCAAACAAACAAGCAAGCAGTAAAAAGTATATTCTCTGAGCTGGTTAGAAAAACACAGGTTTTGATCCAGGTTTCTTCTCAGTGCCTCCAGTCATTGGGTGAATGAATGAATTATGAAAAATATTTCATAATCAACACACCTAATTTAATCTACTGCAGTAAAAAGAGCCAAACCAAGTATTTGAGGGAGCTTCTGAGGAATACAGCAATTCAGGGTTTCATTTCATTGCACATTGCATGATTGTATGTCTATAACAGGTATATGACAGAAGAACCTTGAATTTTTGGGTTGTTTGTGTGGAGTCCCAGAGCTCTTCATGGTTTCAACACTGAACATTTAGACCCACTTAGACTCTGTTTACACATGCTCACTTCATGCATCTTAATTATCAGGATTATATCTGGATTGGGCTAATTTATGTTTAAATGCAGTTGTGCACCTAATTAAATCTGATTTAAAACTGATCACTCAAACCACTTCAGGAGGTCTGAGACACATTAGAGACACATTATAACAGTGTAAACACATCCATCTATCTGAGATGCCTTAATTCTGTATTAAAACTACACTCTGGACAAGCCTCTTTGCTCAAATAACGCTCCTGTTTGGGTAAACGTCACCCCGCCTTGTTATTTTACATTATTCCGCTACAACATTCTTAAATACTTTCATGCCCTGTGATTCATGACTGAATATTGTAAATAGTTTTGTGCAAAACTATGCTTTGATTTGAATAGAAAAGAAAAATAGGTGCAGCACAACCAATAGGTTGGTTTAGAGCTGATTTGAATATTAGCCTTATTTAGTCTGGACAGAGAAGGGGACTTGAGTCTAAGAGTCTGAGTGACACTTAAGTCGCACAAACAAAGACGACTTTAAACTTCCCTCAACGACTCGAGACTTGACTCGGATTCGTGTGCTGTGACTCGTGAGTCATAACTCATAAACTATGTTCATTTCATGAAATTATTTATTTATATCTCACACTCTTTCCAAAGACCCAAAAACCGCTCACCTCGCCCCGGTGTCCCATTACTTTTGTCCAAGGTGAATGGTTTTCAGCTAATGACGTTTTTCGAGGGGTTGTTGGAAAGGTGTCACCGAGCCCCATCTAACTGTGGAGTTTCACATTTAGAGTGCGAGATATATTTTTCATATTTAACATTTAGATTGTTTAAGGCAAATCCTCCATGATGGTGAGGGCATATCACCATGGGGCGTGGCCAATTAGCACATCTTCTAAACATTTAGAGTTCAACATTTACAGCTCAAAAATCCCACATTTAGAGTCGCCATTTGTAAACATTGCCCCTCAAAGACTTGAGACTTGACTTGGACTTGAACATAAAGACTTGAGACTTGACTTGGACTTGAGCACAAAGACTTGATTTGACTTGGTAAAAATGACTTGTGAACATCTCTGGATTACCGGAGACGAGTGTAAACACAGCTCATATGAGATCAGGATACAATTTCAGAGACCAGTCATATGAAGTGACAGGTGTAAACAGAGTCTGAGAAAACATATACTGTCCAGACAACACTTCTCAGGTGTGTCCACCTCTGATGTGTTCCATCTCCATAGAAAAGTACATAATATAAATAAATAATATGTCAAACAAACCCAGTTTCTAAAATGAGAGAATCAGTAACAGTGCATGTCTGACTCCTATTAACTAGTTGTTGGTGACACAGAGTCAAATTCTAGACTCTCCTTTAACACTGGCCTGGATCTACATATTAATTGTAATTATATTAGTTGGCTTTTTTGCAGGTGAATAAAAAAATATGTCTTTTCCAGCGAATAAATGAACTCAGATGATGAGCATACTGTAAATGTATTTGTTTGAAAAGGAAATTCAATGTAATTTTAGTAAATATTAAGTGAGTAACACACAAATCTCAGTGTGTGCCAAAACTTTGACTGGTAGTGTAAACTATGGTGATCCCACATACGTAGAACCCTGACCTCACCGATGCCGTCCAAGGGCTGTTACAACAGAGTAGAGGCTGTTGCTGTAGGGGGGGTATGACTCTTATGAACATATGCAATGGTTTGTAGCACAAAACATTTCTTTTCTTTAAAGCCATTAAAGTGTAAAGATGCCTGAGTCTTCTGTCTGTATACAGCTAACATTAATTTAACAGCACAAATGGCTTGATTTTGCATTGAGCCTTATTCAGTGTGTGTCTCGTGTTCAGGCCTTGGGAGCGCAGCGCTCGGACGAGCGGCTATTTCATGAAAAGATATGAATGAGTTTGTCAGATTGCGGGTCGCTGTGTGTTTTGGAGGTTTTGTTAACACAGGTATTGTTGTATTGTGGGTATAACTGAGGTTTTGCCTCATAGTTTTATATGATACAGAACAGGCAGGCATGTGTGTGTGTGTGTGTGTGTGTGTGTGTGTGTGTGTGTCCTGCAGCTTGTGGATTGGCTCGGCCTAAGAATCAAAGAGCCTTTGAAGGAGCCCACAGCATCCATGAAAGGTTGGTGGGGGGTGGGGGATTAAAATAGAGGGAGGGTGTGGACACTTGTGTGTGTGTGTGTGTGTGTGTGTGTGTGTGTGTGTGTGTGTGTATGTGTGTGGACATAGCGGTGGAGAACAGCTCTGTGCTTCATGAGCCACATCACGAACACCAGCCAGGGGGCAGACGCTGTGTGACATAATCCTAAAGGCAGGGACACGAAGACAATGGCACGGCGCTGTTCTGCAGTGCCGCTGCAGCTCTACTCTTTTCTAAATACAGTCAGAGGAGAGGAATGCTCAGGCCAGACAGGAGGCAATTTATTACACACACTAACACAGGAGGCACTTTGGCAACTTAATTACCAAGAGAAGGGTCCAAAGCTTTCTCTCTCTCTCTCTCTCTATGTCCCCCCCGCCCTCTCTCTCTGTGTCTCTCCCTCTCTCTCTCGCTCTCTGTCTTTCTCTCATCCCCTCTTTTTCTGTCTCTCATCCTCTCTCTCTGCCTCTGTCTTTTGGTCTCTCTCTGTCTGTCTGTCTGTCTCTCTCTCTCTCTCTCTGTGACTCTCTCTCTCTCTCTTTCAGCCTCCCTCTCATTTGCCCTCATTTTCTATTTCTTATTACCCTCTCTCTCATTCCCTTTCTTCTTTTCTCTCTCCCCTCGCTTCGCTCTCTCTCTTTTTTTTATCAATCATTCTCCCTTTATTTTGCTTATTATCATCCAAGTTATTTGTCTCCACTTCTCTCTCTCTCTCTGTCTGTGCCCCCACTGATAACTGATTATAGAATAGTGAGCGTGGGGGCTTTCACATTACAAAGCATCCGCCTGACAAAAAAAAAACCAGAGAGACAGAGAGAGAAAGAGAGCAAGAAAGAGAGAGAGAGAAACAAACTATACAAGAGTCTATAAGTATGGAAAGAGCAATTAAGAGAGAAAGAGCCATAAAGAGATACATACAGTGAGTCTCATGCCCTTCATTACTAAATGATAATGAAACAAAGCTCCGTTTATCCAGAGACCTGAATGGCCTCAATGATACAGAACCCTGTATTTAACCTGGTTCCACCTGCATGTCCGCTGAAAGCAGATGATGCATTATACGAACAGGCCCCCACTCATCCTTCTGCTCATTATGCCTGTTAGTAATTGATGAACTCTCAGTTCTGGTCCCGCCCTCTCCAGCCTCTCGGCACCCACTTCCCTGGCAGTGTTGAGTTAGTTTACATCTCTATAAACACCATCCTCTAGGCCTTCAGAGAGGACTTAATAATATACGCTAAAATAATAAAAATAAATAAACAATTCATTGGAAATCCTTAAAAAATTGTCACTAATTGTTCACATTATTGAACATTATTATTTAACCACAAAGGCTCAAACTGCTGGTTCTGAAGAGATACATCAGGTATGTCTTTAGTGACTGACATTCTCTTTCTGTTGAACCTTGAAAAAATGAAAAGTATGAGATATGAGCTCAGAATACCAGTCATATTCAGATACCAGTCATATGAAGTTTAAGTCTGAGAGAACACACACTCCTGAGATAGGCCTTCGCATTGTCTAATTCAGGTGTTTACACCTCTGATATGTTCCATCTCCATAGAAAAGCACATAAGATGAATAGAACCAGGTCCAGCACTGACTAGAGCCCAAAACGCTCCCCATTTTGGCCTGGAGGGGAACTGGAAGCATGAAGACCCTTCCAAACACTACCAATAAAAAGAGAACACCACAGGTTTTATCACTTATCCATTTATTCAGAAACTACAGATCTGTATTCTTGTTAAATGAAAATGTGTGAAATAAACCCAGTTTCTTTTCTAAGATGGTACAAGCAGGTAAATACAGTAAAAAATTTTGTTAACTTACAGTAATAAAAATACAGGGCTTCAGGAAGAACAAAATGAAAAACACGAGAACACTCGAGACGCTACAGCTGTGTCAAAGGGCAGCAGCCAATCAGCAGCTAGGAGAAATAAATAATGTTCTCTGATTAATTACTTTCAAACCTCCTGTCTCTGAGTACAGCTGACTGTGACGTCCGGGCCTCGTGCGCCACAGCCCCTCGTCCTCATGCTGGTTGATTATGTTTGGAGTGGCACTGAGCAGACTGCTTTGTTAACCTCCGCACCCAAACATAAACAACTCAGCACAAGGACCAAAATCTGCAATGGACTGAAACTGCAACTGGTCATTTGCGTTAAAGCAGGGGGTAACTGTGCACGAAATATGGCAAAATAGCTTCCATGGTATTGGGAAGGGGACATTCTTATGATTCACTTAAAATGCATTTCTTCTACAAATACTTTTTAATTATAGTTAACCATTACATATTCTTTAAGTAAATAAATGCTTATAATTAATTAAAAAATAATAATAATAAAAAGAATCAGTTGTTTTCTCCAGCAAAGTCAGATGATGGACCACATCTTGTGGACTTGAGGAATAGTCCAGATATCTCAAAGGAGTTCATGTGTTCAGGTAACAGGGCAGATTAAACATTGAGGGGAAACAACTAAAATGGATCCAGCTGGTTGTGACTGAACCTTCCTTCCTTCTTTCAGTCGACTTTGTTCTCGTTTCTTCGAGAAATGAGAACCCTTTGTGAAGAAACTGGAAGAATAATGGCTGGATTTAGGTACCCTTCATACACATGCTGCTATCTGGCTGAGCCAGGCTGAATAATGTAATCAGGGCATGAATAAATAATGATTTGTGGTGCATCATGTTTTTGTAGAAGACTCGGGAAGTTCATGAACGGTCAGTCTAACTCACTGGAGGATGGAATGGAAGAAAATGCTTTAAAGTTAAAATGCAAGAGTGAATGTGAGAGAAAAAAGGAGAAAGCTGAGAGGAAGACGTCCTTGAGAAGAGGACAAGATGTTCTTCTTTAAAATTACCTAAAAATAAGCTTCGGCTTCATTTGTGTGTGTCGCAACTGCATAGCTGTTCATACCAGTAGTTTGCTCTCTGGTTTCACACAAAACGGACAAGACGTCCTGCTTGGTTCCAAAGAACAAGACTCTCAAAAGGGAACGTTTTTTCAAAATATTTGCATAAATAATTGTTAAAAGTACAAACAGTGTCATTCATTGTTGTTCTTGTTGCTCACAATGGTGGTGAATGGAACCAGATGCGTGAAAGTCATTTTTTTAGTTCACGTGTAGCCATGAGTTCTAAATCTATAAACTTGCTCCATCTTACAGAAGAGCTGGATGCAGTTTCAGTATATTTACATTAAAAGTTTTAAACTAAAGAAGGAAAATTTGGTCTACAAACATGTTTCGATGGATCAACCACATCTAGTGTCAGTGAAACACTATGTAAACTAGTGAATTAACAACATCAGATTTCTTCAGATCTACATATTTGTCAACAAAGTCGAAGTCTAGTCGACTCGTTGTTTTATGACGTCACGCAGTGGAGGAACACAGGCGTCCAACACTGAACAACTTTTATTAAAGTTCTCTGTAACATTAACAGTCAACACAACAATTAAACATATCAAAACAAACACAGATACCTTGAATTTTCTGGTAAATTTAAGTGTAGAACAGAAAGTGGGAACAGTTTAAGCCGTGGTGCCACTCAGCATCCTCTGGATTGGAGACTCCCTGCAGTGCTATATTTGTGTTGGAGACTACTGGTTCCATTCACCAGTAAAAAAAATGCACTCTACAATAAACTCCTCATTGCATAATTCACGTCCCATGACTCACATGAGTGATTTTGTTTACAACCAGACAAATGAATTATTTTTTTAAAAAATGAGTTCTCTTTTAAAAACGTGCTCATATTCTTCATTTCAAATAGTTATTTAAGGCACTCACTGAGCCTCCGCTACTGAAACACACTGGAAACAACACCTTATGCTCACGGTGGAACCGTGAATCTATTTCAAGTGGAACTGTGAAAGAAAATCTGGGAAGAGAACATCCTGCTGAAGTCTCTGCTGAAATCTCTCTGCTTTGATGCCATTGCATGCAAATCTAAAAAATAGCCTGTTATTTCTTTATTGGACGGAATATTTTCAACCTAAAGTTTGCTTTAAATCCCAACGATTCATTCGGTATCATCACGCAGATACTTTCATTTCAGAAACATCAGCATAAAACCTCAATTTGAAGATGCTTTTTGTGGTTGGACTAAATTATTTGGGTTATAACTGTTATAACAACCCAGATAACAATACTTAAGTGAAACATCGACCCAAGAGATCTGTCTGGAAGAAGCTCAAAGCAGAACTCAATATCTTATTACACAGGAAAAAAACAGGTAGATTAAGTTTAGCCTCCCATAAATAGTCCATAAAATGTTCATTTCGAGTTCAGCTGGAGTTTAAAATTCCTTATTTAGTCGAGGGCCCGAGGGGCATAACCAGCAAATTTCATTAAACACAAAAACAGAGATTGACCCCTCCACCACTTAGGTCCACTTATGATATCTGTGTGTCTTTATGTACCAATATCATCATTACAAAACCATTTTCCACCTCCCTTTATCACTCAAATTCAATAAATATTCATATATGCATATATGAACTTTAATATTCATATATGCAAATTAGCTCTGTTTCAATTGGCTGCCATGCATTTTTCCTTGTCCAAAGCCAACCTAGGCCAAAATGTGTAGCTTCAGAGTGAACTGATGGAGCTAAAGCTTGTAGGCCCAAACAGGCTGGCATAAGTAAGTCCGCTGTGACATCACAAAAACAGTCAATGTAAAATGGTCTGTTTTTACTGCTTCGTTTCTGCATTGACAGAGGTGTGAATTATCCATTTTGAAACTATTTGTTTCACACCCCTATATCAAAAAATGAAGAAATGTTTGTTTTTCCATGATATGACCTCGTTAATACTTATCATGATTTGTTTGTTGTTTCTTCTCACGGCATAGTTTTGGAATGCAGCACCATTGTTCGGTGTAAAACCAAAGCGGTGTCTCCTTTTGCTTTTAGACTTCTTACAAGAGAATAAACACACACACACACACACACACACACACACACACATTAACCATAGAAGCTCGGGGAGTTGGAGTTGTTTGATGTGAGTGAAGGCTGGAGTAATGGAGATAAATAAGAGCGCTGCTCATTCTCCTCTTCCTCGTCTTCATCCCAGACCAAAGGAGCTGGTAGGCTGCCAGGGGGCAATGGAGATGGGGGCGTTCAGTTTGGGCCCCAGGGGACTTCCGTAGCAGTAGGACAGGTTGGGAAACTGCTGATTGTACGTTTGGCGAAGGCTGATTGTGGTGAGTCACACAGGAATCACCACTGAATGGGAACGTCATCTTCAAAGTATCAGAACAGGCCCTTGTCTGTCAGAACAATACGACCACCTAGATCAAGGGTCACCAGCCTTTTTGAAACTGGGCTGGGCCCATTCAGGAATGAGGAGGCGCAGGCGCAGATTCTCATGACAGACTTTATTTAAACACAAAACAAGACGGAACAAAGGCCAAAACTCTGAACAGACACAACTTAGGATAAGGTGAGGGTGGACAGGAAACCAAAACAAGAACAGAAAGATACTTTATAGTCACATAAACCAAAACCCAATGAAAACCCAAACATGATTTTTCCTTAATCCTTGGCAAGCGGAGAACCCTTCCTCCTAAAGCCGACCAGGGAAGAGACCACACCCATTGTCAGAACAAGAGGCCCCTCCAGTCCAGTCTGATGGCGTCCCCTAGTGGCCGCTGACCAGGGACGTTACAGTACTGAGCCATATGTAGGGCTACCAGTTCGATACACTAGAACAGTTTACCTAAACTTATCTAACCTTCATGTATAAAAAACATGTTTTAAATGCTTTTCTTTAGATTTTGTCATTTCTACATAAAGGCGAATGTGATTAAAGAACAATCGCATCAGAATCAAATTAAATGTTAGACACTGCTCATTGGTGAGTTGTGCCATTTTTAGAACTGGTCAGCGGTCCTTGGGGGCAACCTGGTGCCCACAGCCACCATTTTGGTGACCCCTAATCTAGAGAATCCATCCCTTAAACAAAGACCCTGTATCTCCACCATCAGCCCCTCTGACCACAAACATTTCCAGTCAAGCGTTTTTACACACACTGTAATGTTACTCACTTAATATTTAATTTGTTAACAAATAAATTAGTGGTGGGGCATTATCGGCATTAATGTGCTGCGTTAACGTGACACTCTTATTGAGTGATAAAAAAATATCGCCGTTAATCAATTCACAAAGTTGGGTTGGGAGCTGGGTCTATACTACGCAAGCTAAGATGACTTTCACCTTGATATTTTAGTGCGGTTGTATACATAGCCGAATTACACTGTAGGTGGCGAGAACGAGTCTTCGAACCTGTCTGTATGCCTACTGCGAAAGAGGGACGTCAAAGACAAGGGGGGCTTAGCCCCCAGGGTTGTAGTAAGGAATTAGCGTGTATAGAGGGCTGAAAATGTTTCACCAAACATTTCCTTTCACTTAAGGAAACAAGTAAAGTTAAGCAGTGAACAGTTATGGACACTCATAGTATTG
>JBBPDC010018218.1:0-12987 GCA_037974485.1 Hemigrammopetersius urotaenia | reverse complement strand
TATCCTGCCCGATAAGCCTGAATAGTGTATGAGCTGATTGCTAGATCATTAAAATATTTACACGCACACACACCCTCCAACTGCTTATCTTGCCTTATGTAGGGTTAATGCATCTGCTTTTCCGTAGATCAAGTACATGTTAATACGATATTCACACATATAGTAACATAATGGATATCCATTATGTTATTTGAGCATTTTCACAATTATATAGCACTAAGCATGTAGAAAGTGGTATCTATGAATGCGGGTATAATCCATTACTGTAACTGTCACATCTACATTTTGATTGATGATTTAATGCAATCAGACTGTGCTGCAGTCACTACTATGGTATGGATCTTGATGTATTATACTTAAAGATTGAGATTATAGGGTTTGATTAGGGGTGCTGTTCTCTGCTGCATACTGTTATGCTCAGTTTGGTTCACATGCTTATATCAGGAATTATAATGATAATTTAACATGCTTTCTGACATTTTGATCTGTCCACAGCATATAAGACTGTATCCGGCGTCAATGGCCCACTGGTGATTTTGGACCAAGTGAAGGTATTGTACAATACTCATAAAAGGATATTGACTTTGTAGAGACACCACTTGTTCACAGGTTAAATGCATTCATACAGTACTATCATACTGTATTATAAACATATGAGCTGGAAAGCATGAAGATCCCATGGCTCTCATTACTAGTCTATATCTCACATGACCATAAAGCATGAATGACTTTGCACATTACTGTTGATTTCAGATATTTCGCTTATTATGCAGGACACACAATTTTGCTGGACACACAAAGTTGCTTTTAATAAGGCCTTTCAGAAAGAAAAAGAGAAAGAAAGACAGAAAGAGAACATTCAGAGGTTACATTACATTACATTTATTTGGCAGACGTTTTTATCCAAAGCGACGAACAATATCATGACAGTGTGAGAACCTGAGGAGTAAGTGCTGAATCTTTATGTATGAGTAGTGCGAGGTGTATTAGTAGGGCTGGGCGATTTGGCCTAAAATCAAAATCTCGATTAATTGATCGTTTTAACTTGATTACGATTAATGAACGATTATTTTAATTATTTTAAATTTTTTTGCCCTCATAGTTCACTGACTAGTTGCTCAGTTGTCTCAGTGTTTAAGGATAATGGAGCGGGGTCACGTGACTCCACACGCGGTAGTGTTTTTAAAGGGAAAGTAATCAAAAGGTTCTGAATGTCGATTTCGATTACTTTTCGATTAATCGCCCAGCCCTATGTATTAGAAAAGAAAATGCTCTCTGAACAGAGTCTTCAGGAGGTTTTTGAAGCTAGAGAAGGACTCTGCTGCTCTTGTAAGCTTAGTAAAAAGAAATATGAAGATGTGTTAACCCATTTTTGTTTTTTAATGAAAATTGTAGTGTGTCAAACAGAAAGGACCTAAATGACTGAAGAAGAAATCTTTTTATAATAAAATGAAAAAAAGGTTTTCCTTCTCCTGAGAAGTTGCTGTTGTGGAGGGTGTATAGGTCTAACTGTACCTGATGTAGTTTCCCAGGTACGCTGAGATTGTCCACCTCACCCTTCCTGATGGCACTAAGCGCAGTGGGCAGGTGTTGGAGGTCACAGGCTCAAAAGCTGTCGTTCAGGTAAGGAAACGCCACACAGGTGCAGTAGTCTTACCCTATAAAATATCCTGTGCAGTTTTCTAAATGGATGCTCTATTGCATGCTCTATTGCATGCAGTAACAGACTCCTAACCACTATCTGTGTTACTACTAATTCACTTAACTGTAAGTTACTGATCTATAGTATTTATACCCTGACATTTTTGTATACAGCATAGTGTATTTCATATTGAGTACTTTCTGTGGTTTTATTGGATTTGTTTACACTTTATATTTTATATTCAATTCAATTCAGTTTTATTTATATAGCGCTTTTAATAATGGTCATTGTCCCAAAGCAGCTTCACAAAATGAAATAAATGTGTGTGTGTGAATGAAATGCCTCTGATGAGCAAGCCAAGAGTGACGGCGACAGTGGCAAGGAAAAACTCCCTAAGATGTGTCTTTGTGTCTATGCAGTCACAACATAAGCAGTTTCATCTGGGATCTATGAAGTTTTCTGATTCTATAAAATGTAATGATTGTGACAGCTCTAGATGTCTGTATGTCTAAGAAATGTCTTCACAGTCACTGTATACTACATACTTTACAAGTGGGGAAAATATGTATTAATATCAGGAACATTAAACAGGCAATACTGTGCAATGCATGTTGACTCTCATGTGCACCTTCTTTTACTCATCTTGGCTGCAGGTATTTGAGGGAACATCAGGCATCGATGCTAAGAAGACAAGCTGTGAATTTACTGGGGACATTTTGCGTACGCCAGTGTCCGAGGATATGCTGGGTGAGAACAGCGAACCACATGCTTTTTGTGTTTTTACATGAACTACCAGTCAAAAGCTGCTGCAGACCACAGGTTTTTACCACTTAACCATTAACTGTAGATTTTTATTCTTGCTAAAAGTCAATAACACCGGTCAACAAAAAACATTTTTGTAATCATCAGAAACCACAACACAATTTTCTAAACCAGTTTTTCGTGCTGATTTCACATCTGCTTTCCGTTTTTTTCCAAATAGATCAACTTTTTGAATTATGAGTAATATTAGATTTGCAATAGATTTGCATGCTGATTTTATTAAACCACAGGCACCGATCAAGTAACTGTTTCAATATTTTCAGTGTGAAGTCAGACAGACCACACTGTGGCATAGATATAATGATCAGTTTCAGTCAGCTCCCACAGTTTCTTCAAAAACACTCAGCATATGATTATTATATGATCATTATACCAACTATCATGCAATATAGAACTAGCTTCATCACAAACACTGTACATGCGGCAAAAAATAAACACAGATCAGCATGAAAAACACTACAGAACACACATAAACATTGCTCTGATTTTGAACTGTTGACCTGTGTAATGTGTTGAGTTCCCTTTATAAGATGAAATAATCTGTAACAGTGCTTGTCTGACAGCTTGTTAATTGGTTGTGTGGTGAGTCAAATTCTAAGCTGTCCTTTAACTTTAAATGCAGTCGTTAACTAATTCATTGGCTGACATTTAATAGTTTGTTAAATATCTAACATATAAAACCCATATTTTATAGATCAGTAGTGATTAATAATAAAGTGACATTTTCTGGCTAATAAAGGTCCTCAAATGTTAAACAAACTGTAAATGTATTTGTTAGTGAAGGATATTAAGTGGTTTGTGGTAAATATTAAGTGAATAACATGCAAATGTAGGAAATCTCAGTGTGCGAAAAAAACACACACTGGTAGTGTGTGAAAAATAACTAGAAAAAAACATTTTCACTGAAACATTGTGTCTTTCCAGGTCGTGTCTTCAATGGATCAGGAAAGCCGATCGATCGAGGCCCCACTGTCTTGGCGGAGGATTACTTAGACATTATGGGTAATCATGTAGACTGTAGACTTCGGAAATTGCAGATGCTTTGGGGAGGTGCAGCAATCCTTTGAAACCATGGTTTTGAAAAAGCGACAGCAGCCAGTTTGGGACAGCTAACATGAAATGCCAACAAAGATAAATAGAAAAAGGTCCAGCTGGAGATGAAAGCAGTGAAATCACAAACAGAACTGAGATGGAAGGAACAATATTTGGCCGCCAGCTTAGCAAAGCTTTGCCATTTTGTTCCTGTTCAGTTTTGGCTGTTAGTAAGAAAAGCTTTTCAAAGGTATGTCGGTGTCAATGGACTAAATGTTTCTTTTCTCCTGTCGATTTTCAGGCCAACCCATCAACCCTCAGTGCCGCATTTATCCGGAGGAGATGATCCAGACAGGCATCTCTGCCATTGATGGCATGAACAGCATTGCCAGGGGCCAGAAAATACCCATTTTCTCTGCAGCTGGTCTCCCACATAATGAGGTCCTATTATTTGTGTTATACTCAGCCATTCTCTTTGCACAGAAAACAGTGATTTTGCCTGAAAGGATCAGTAATTCTTTCGTATCGACCCTGGCTTAAGTCTTTACTGTCCGCAGCTTTGACTGAGCTTTATTACTCATTAGCAAAACACTGCACACCTGAAACATAAGCTTCTTATTAAGCAATTAACTGAATCATAAGGAAACATTCTTGCTCTACATCATGTATTTTTGTGCTTCTTTAGCAATAAAACACAAAAGAGAGCAGTTTTCTCGGCTGAAGGCAAGTGTTGTAATTCATCACAGTGTTTTCCCTGACAGCGCATGACCTCGAGGGTTCTGTTGCTTCAATACAACGGTTCCATAAAACAGAGCAAAAATAAAGCTAATGTGCTTTAATATCTGCAGTAAAACTAATATCAAGTTCATCTCCGCCTTTTCAGTATCTGTCAGATGATCCTGGCTGTAAGGCATTTCACAGCCACTCTTGTTTGTATTTTGTATTGATTTGTATTTTATTTCTTTCTGGCTAATTCCAGTTTGTTTAGCGGTAGTTATTCCACTGTCGCCTGCCAGAAGACTTGCTGCCACAGTTTTCTTCAGAATCTGGCCAAACAAGAGAAGATGTGTAACTATATAGACATTATCTAATGTTAATTTTTGTTTTGTGTGCCGAATTAGTACATTTCTAATAAGTATCTGCAGTGTAAACCAGAGCTCAGTGGTTATCGATGATGGTCAATGATAATGATCACAAATATTCACAGCTCGGGTGGAACTTATTGTGCCACTGAAATTGTTGTATAAATCTACACAAGAGACCAAAACTTGTATTTTATTTTATATATTTGTGTGTTTGTTTTTGCTTAATTCCCTGTTTATTAAAATTTCATGACAAAATGACTTCCAAAAGAAATGCTGAAGAAATGTTAAATTGACTGATATATATATATACTGTCTGTGTATTTCACTTTTTAAAATACTTTGTTAGTGCAAACATAGTATTTTATGCCTGTCAGACAGTATTATCTTTGGCATATTAAGAAATTTGGCAGCCTTTACTGCGACAGGCAGCCTAAAGATACAAGGAGCCTAGATAAAGGAGTTCCAGCCACTCAGTATTCAGCACCACCAGTATACTGATCACCGCCTGATCATCTGGAACTAGCTTTTCTGCACTGCTTCAGGGTTTCAGTTAGCTGTGCTTTGTTCTGTTTAAATGATTAATTTGAAGGTCACTGCGTTGCTTAACAAAAAAGAAACTGGTCAGGTTCAGGGACTTGACTGAAAATGGGAATCTTTAAAAGTCCTTCAGAAAGCCTGGAAAACTGCTCCTCAAGACTACATTAAAAATACATGATAGTCCAGCTCTTTGGAAGCGAAATATGAAGAGATGAAGCATGGTTCAAGACTTTTTCACAGAACGATGATATATGTGAGTGCTGAACAATGATTCTGGAAATCCTGGAAAAAGTTCACTTTTGTGTTTCTCTAATTTGTGATTTCAGATCGCTGCCCAGATCTGTCGGCAGGCTGGCCTGGTTAAAAAGTCCAAAGACGTCATGGACTACAGCGAGGACAACTTTGCCATTGTGTTTGCCGCCATGGGGGTGAGATGAACCAGGGGTTCACAAACCCAGTACTGGGTCCTACCATGTCTATTCATTAGGAGCTCCATGATTATTCAATACGTTCCTTTGAGATACTGAGTGTAAGACTTAGTTAGCAGATCACAGAAATGGACTTTGCTGCATGTGCTTTGCTGCATGTTCAGGTCAATATGGAGACAGCTCGATTTTTCAAGTCTGACTTTGAGGAGAATGGCTCCATGGACAATGTGTGCCTGTTCTTGAATCTAGCCAACGATCCTACGTAAGTACACCTATGTAAACACTTTTCAGACATTCTGAAAAATACACACACACACACGTGTGTATTTATGTTATGATGAGCTTATAATTGGTTAATTGCGATTTACAGAATCGAACGCATCATCACTCCACGTCTGGCACTGACTGCTGCTGAGTTCCTGGCTTATCAGTGTGAGAAGCACGTTCTGGTCATCCTGACGGACATGAGCTCCTATGCAGAAGCTCTGAGAGAGGTCAGAAGCACCAAACCAATATCAAAATGGACTCCAACAGTACCCATAACTAAACCCCCAAACCCAACCATAGCACCATATCAGATCCTAAAAGGTGACCCTTCTCTTAACCCCAAAGGTAACCTGAAGGGTGAGGGTCTCCTGTCATCCATGGACGTCTTCATTCTTTATGGCCCACAGATTCTTAGTTGTAGATTAGAGAACAAATCCCCATTGGATAAACTGTTTTTCAGTTTTCTAGCTGATGTGTGGCTTATGTTCTGATTATTAAGTCACCTGAAGGCTATATACAGTTGGACAGATGGATTTTGAGTTATATTTGTTTACGTTTCTGGCATAACTACCTGAGTTACTGCCTTATTTCATGTCGCCACTGGCTTAATGATGCTATTACTTGTGCTGTACTGTTTAACACTCCACAGAAATCCACAAAGTTAAAGTGTCACATTACATTCTAGCACATCTAAAGGCACCAAATTGTAACTCCTGGACTATTTAAGGTGCAACGGAAGAAGCTGGTGATAAGGGAGCTAACTAGAGCTTCATCAAAAAAGTAGATCCCACATGAAAAGGGCAATCAGTCTAAAGTCTTTAGGATAAACAGATCATTGTTAAGTGTCTATTTTCTCTTCAGCTAAAATTACTGGGCTAGTCATTTTGTAACTCATTTCGCCAGCTGATGGTCGAAGAAAGCAGGTCTGAAAGGAAAACTCAACAGTGGATCACCATTAAGATCACATTCCCAAGCTCTATAACTTTTGTGGTTTGGAATGTTTTTAGAATCCCATTCCACTCTTCATGCACTGTAGGAGTGTTCTATCTGTAACAGTAATTATATAATCATCTGATTAATCATTTTTAAGACAAATCCAAACTTAATTGGACTATAAAACTGTTCATAGCCCTTGAAAGGCTCCAAATTTTGCAAAGATACACAACATAGCTCTAAAAGGCTGGACACCTGATGTTTTTTCCATAATTCTAAAGACATTTAGTTGTAAATGCTCAGTAAAAAAATTAATATAAATGTGTGTCCCTGTAGGGTCAGCGGGCGAATTTAAATCATCCATTGTAAGCTCTGTGAACCTGCCACTGAGCGACTGGCTGAAATAATGGTATCATTTGTCTTCCAAGGTGTCGGCAGCTAGAGAGGAGGTGCCTGGCCGCCGAGGCTTTCCTGGTTACATGTACACTGATCTGGCTACGATCTATGAGCGCGCCGGGCGCGTGGAGGGCCGCAATGGCTCCATCACTCAGATCCCCATTCTCACTATGCCCAACGACGGTGAGGGACCATCTGATTTCCTGCTTCTGCTACTAAACACAACACTAGATTGCATTTCAGTAATAAAATGAGAAGTGTGACTGCATAGGAGAAACCAAAATGTTGGTTTTATGGCCAAAAAAAAAGTTTGCTTTACTGCTCAACCATGGAGGGGGATATTAATTCACTGTTTATTACCAAGCCATTAATGATTAAGAATGGCTGAAAATGTGTGAAGCAATCAATTCGGCCAAAAAATGCGTGGAAAGAAATGTGCATAGTCACGTTCAGGGGCTGACATTCTTAACCACAACAAACAGTGACACATATTTTGTTTAGTTCTGACCTGAGCTTTAGTGTCTTAGAGGCAGTTTATGAGGCTGCTGTGTCTTTAGCACCATAGGACTGCCTTGTTTTAAAGAAAAGTGGCCATTTATAGTCACACGTGAACACACTACAGCAGCACACACAATGTGAACAATGTGAAATTCTTTCTCTGTATTTAACCCATTCATCAACTGAAGCAACCGACTGCCACCAATGGCGGGCACCCGGGGAGCAGTGAGTGGGACAGTGGTGTCACTAGCAACCCAGGGATTTGAATCTAGGACTTTCTGGTCTCAGAGTGAACTCCCTACCACTAGCTCATTAGCTGCCTCCCATTGCTGGCTGCTATAACCACGACGTCACAAGGCTTGCTTCCCAGATACGCTGTCAAGGCGACTCACCCCACAGTTTTTCAATACTCAGCTACTGATCAACGGATCAAAAATCTGAATACACAAGCAATTTGCCGGATATTACTGAATGTTTAGTATTGAATTTTGCACCAGAATTCAGAAGAGACCATTTTTTCAGCTAAAAAATGCATCGAAATTAAACAAATAACAGCTTGAATTTACTGTTTTACTTTTGGAGTTATTGTTTTATAAATATGATACCTTTCTGTATTATTGTATGTTGATGTATAATAATTGAGCATCTGAGCTACGTCTTTGTGTGGGAAGTGCTATAAAAGAGTGATCATTTCATTAATTAATGTTTTCTTTCATTCCTACAGATATCACACATCCTATTCCTGATTTAACTGGCTACATCACCGAGGGTCAGATTTACGTGGACAGACAGCTTCACAACAGACAGGTCAGTTAAAAGAATCTGATGGTTCTTTACTTATAATGTTGCAATAAGTTGATTCTTTGGGTTAAAGCAGTTCTAAATTAGCCAGTAGTCAGGAGAAGGTAGTTTAAGTGCCTTGATTGAGGATATCATGGCAGTATGCATCAGTTGGCACTGAATTTGTTTCCTCATGTAATGTCCAGCCTGCTTTGCTACAGATAAACTGCAGCTGTTTATTTGACGTTTTGTGTGTGTTGTGTGCAGATCTACCCTCCCATCAACGTGCTCCCCTCTTTGTCTCGACTAATGAAATCCGCCATTGGAGAGGGGATGACGCGCAAGGACCACTCTGATGTGTCCAACCAGCTGGTGAGATGAATGGGATTTAACCCTAAATGTGGACCACAGAGGATACCTAACTAATAAAAGAAAGTTCAAATTAATATTCCGGATACTTTTTTGTCTTTATATCCTACATTTCATGTTTTTTTAATTAATGTTTTTTTATTATTACTTTTAAATTTAAGCTTGCTTTGTAATACAGCTAATCTTTACTTAATAATGGATTTTTGCTTATTATTTGTTTTATTTTGCCAAGTTACTTTACTGAACGCTGTATATGACAGATCTTGTACAATTAATTATCATGGATGATGCTGATATCACAAGTTTCTAAGTATTCATATTGGCATCAGTGAGGCGATGAGCATAATCTAGTTTTAAAATCCAAACTGCTGATGTACTGGTTATTAACCAGGCTGTATAAATCTGCTCTTGTGTCTTCAGTATGCCTGCTACGCTATAGGGAAAGATGTACAGGCCATGAAGGCTGTGGTCGGTGAAGAGGCCCTTACTGCTGATGATTTGTTGTACTTGGAGTTTCTCCAGAAGTTTGAAAAGAACTTCATCTCTCAGGGTGAGTAGAAGCATGTGGGAGAAGATATGAAGAAATAAAGTGACCATTTAAAGGAAGTTTGAAATTGTTTCATGGATTCTTGTTTTATGTATCATTTGTTTACGCTACGGCACGGTTCCTTATATTAGTGTAAAAGCGCTATTTGTTTACCTCTCCACCATTTAATTATGCAGATTTTTAAAAAGTAAACTTCGCCTTTAAGGCCCTGAACACCTAAAATGTCCTTGGACATTTAAGTCTTCTGATCTGGTTGCAATAGATAAGATACGATAATAAGATAAGACAAATCTTTATTAGTCCCACAAGTGGGAAATTTGCTTTCTCATGGCAGAAAGCGGACAGTACAAAGTTAGGAGCAATAAAATACGAAAATGGTTACATCTAGCGTGAGACGGTAGTGCATAGTGTTATATTTAAGATACTTAGAGTAGATTAAACAGTTAAGGGGATTAAAAAAGGAAAAAAAGAAAGAAGCTCAGAAATGAGCAGAGCTGCTGTAACTGGCTGCCACACATTGGGGGCGCCAGAAGTATATCTATACACAGATGGAATCTGGTCACAATTTCCTAATACTTTCGTTAATCATCTCAAGCCTGATGTGTTGTTACTTTGCGTTACAGGTGCATATGAAAACCGAAGTGTGTATGAAACCCTGGACATTGGCTGGCAGCTGATGAGAATCTTCCCCAAGGAGATGCTAAAGAGGATCCCTCAGAGCACGCTGGCAGAGTTCTACCCCCGAGACTCCAAACACTAAGTTCTGCTCTTCTCTCTCTCTCTCTCTCTCTCTCTATCCCTATCCCTATCCCTATCCCTCACTCTCTCCCTTCTCTCTCTTCGGTATTGTGTACCCTCCCTCACCTGGGCCTTCCAGCATCACACTCGGATGTCTTATCATACTCTACTCACGCTGGACCTAGAGTCTTAGCATCGTATTTCATGCTTCTATTTCGCTGCTTTTTAGTCTTTGTACATTAGCGCATTGTTGCCAAACAGTCATGTAAATTTGTTGTGACGTTATTGTTGCTATGCTGCAGTAAGTAAGACGTCTGTGTGCAGCCTTATGTGTGAAAGAACGCTGTGACTCCATAAACAGTTTACTATGGAAACCTTTAGTCCTCTTGCAGACAGGACAGTTTGCGCCACCAGTGGTAAACTATGAATCACGGTGTACGCTGGAACACTAACGCTGCAATTGTGGTTTTAGCACTGGTGACGAGATGCAGGGCTGGGAAAAAGACGATTTGCATGTGAATCCTTTATGACCTGATAGTGCCGGTTGACTGAGATCAGCATGGCTCCACTCAAAGCTACAAAAGTGTTACCAAATCTTAAGGTGTGCTATGATCTTTCTGTACGCTGTGATTTCTATGGATTATATTGTAGAGAAGCCATACGTTCAGTAATACTTGCACATGGTGGCGCTGTAAACATCTTCAAAAGGTTTAGACATTCACTGAGCAATATGAGTTCATTTAGTTGTAAACTATTTTTTTATTTATATGCCTTATGTTTTGCTCATCTGGCCTTGTGTTTGACATGGTTGCCTATTGTCTGACAGTTTTATTGAAACCTTCTATGTTACAAAGAGACGAATGTTGGGGGGTTTTTTGTAAACCAGTATTTATTTATGTATAAATAATTTTTGTCATGATGTTTATTTATAAAGTTTGTGCCATGTATTTAGTGTGCTCAACTGCTCTCCTTCCTTAAAGTCAATGTGCCGCAATACGAGATGTAATACCTCATGTGAGTTTAGTAGGAAACAACTTTTCTTTGAATGCATGAAAATGATGTTGTGAAATGTTTGTAGTTCATCCAGTCTGTGGAATAAAATCTGACCTTGTGCCATCATTTTTGTTCATCTCATTTACTGCGTAGTGCTGTGCAAAAGTCTTGAGCCCTCTAATCTCTATATTTTGCATTCAGTTACCTTTTTGGTGCACAAACACCATGCTATGCATGTCAAAAAAGGCATATTGAGTAGACTGGCGTAAACAAATAGTAATTACTGCAACAGACTACAAAATACCTAAAAAATACATGGTACCCAGATAAAGGTGTTTCAACCGCGCAGACTTCAGCACCACGAGTATACTGATCACTGCCTGATCATCTGGAATCATCTGCACCTGTGTCTTCACAGGTTCATTTTTTAATGCATTTTGCCCTAAAAGTGCTGGAATAGGCTCCATCTAGGTTGAGCAACTCAAATAATCACTGAAATTAGGGGCCTATTTTAGACTCTCTCAGTAGGGCCAGCTAGTATCTGACTAAAAGAATTGCAATAAAATTAAAAGTTTTTCACAAATAATTCAATTTCAAGTTGGGGTGGCTTATTATTCTAAAATGGGAAAAATATGTGAGGAAACTCACTTCAGTTGTTATATTCAGTCATTTGAACACTTCAGTGTTCAAATATTTGACTACTGTATAAAGAAAGTGAGATTTTGAGGCATATATAAAACAATGGAGTATACTTTTTGCCATATGGATGCAATGCATACAGTGAATGCACTTCCAGTGGAAACACTAGAACAGATATCATATTTCTATGAATGACAAAAACATTTCATGATCCATGCAGTAGAAGGTTATGAATGAATAATTGAAGGGGATATTGATGAAGGTGCAAATACAGTGTCAGAAGAAACTACTGATTGTAGACACAGGACACAGAAGGAATGAGGAAGAACGGCTTGTGAAAGGCCCTTACACTCATTTTCAAATGAAAGAAATTATCCCATCCAACCCTATCAAGGACTACAAAAAACCTAAGCCAGTGTTAAAGAATGTACTGAAACAACATATGACAATGCAGGTATACAGTAAGAGTGGTAAAAGCAATGCCAGCTGTGTTGGCAAAGTATATGAAGAAATCCTGATGGGTGACTCTATATAATTAGGATCCAAGTGCATGGTTATCTTCAGATTGCGCCATCAAAATGTACTTTTTACATGTCTTGAGCTTTAACTTTGAGATTTAATGTGAAGCTCAGGTTCAAGAAATACAGTACTGTGCAAAAGTCATAGCCGGGTATTTGATGGAGCTGCAAGTAAAACTGGGCTTCCATGAGGAAAGAGATCTGGAACTGGTTAAGCAAACACTTTGCACACCATAACACCACCATTTACTTTAATTATGTTGTTTGCATTTGTTGTAATGTAAGCGTTTTAACACTAACTTAACGCCACTGCCCAGTACTAAAAAGCTTTTAAGCACAGTACTGTACGTCACTTAAATAAACATGTTTCTTTGTGTAGAGCAGTTGAGCGGTTCTTGACACATGTTTAGGGTTGGACTGCATATCCCACATACTACTGCAAATCTAATTCTGCATATACTGCTGCTACACCCTTCTTAGAAGAAAGAAATTGTCAAACATTTCCAACACCAGCAGTTTTAGTTCATCTAATTACTTTGCTGTCAGTCTGAGGGTCTCTCAGCAGGAGATGCCCTGCTTGACTTGAGTTCACTTTTCCTGATCACTTTTACTCTGACTTCAAGGACAAAGGCCTTGAAACTTGTGTGTGAAACGGCACCACTTGGAGGACCCTCCTTAGACCAACATGCAACAGGTCAGTCAGCATAGAAAATTAAAGGAGAAGAAAACAAGCAGTAAGTCATTGATCTGTTTGTGCACGTAT
>JBBPDC010018128.1:0-12991 GCA_037974485.1 Hemigrammopetersius urotaenia | reverse complement strand
TGCAGAGGGGCGTTTAATTTTCAAATTAATCGCGCGATCAATTTATTTTAAAGCGTTATAGAAAATAAATGAATGCAAATAGTTAACGCGATACTTTTAACAGCCCTAATTAGTATACATATGGTTAATACTCGGGAAAAAGGGGTAGATAATGAATGGATGGATGGTTGGTTAATACTTACCTGGGACACCATATATCACACATGCTGCTAATAACATTTTTAAATGTGTATAAACTGATAAATACACATACTTTAGTTTTTTCCTGGGACAGGAGGCAATACATTGTCAGCATTTGATAGTTTCACTGACATTTGGAAGTGTATTCATAAGTTGATTAATTACAAGCTGTGTCTTCCATATACAGATATAAAATAAAATCTACGTATTTAAACCAGCTGTTCAGAACACCAATTTTATCAATACCAAAAAAGGATTTAAAATCTTAAGTGATTACATTTTGTATTTTACTTACCCTGCCCATCCACTGGTAGCATGGTGCTCTCAAATCCCAGAGCCTGCAAGAACTCCCGACTCCCCTCCATCCCTTTGACCTTCTCCTGATTTATATAAATGAGGCAAGAATGAAAAAGAAAAAGTCCATTTATACAATAAATCATGTCATAAATGATTGCAATAAGTGGTCCCAAGAAAGACGAATTAGATTTTCTTAACTGGATAGAATATGTAGGCATACATTACAGTTTTTTAATTGTCACACAAATAATAAGATAATAAGATCTTTGATAATAATTTCTTACCATACAGTACAAAGCTTGGCTACGTTACATTGAAAATGATACAGTGAGAACACCATTTATTTTATTAATTCTACAAATACAATGTAATTAATGTATATATAATTAACTTCACAAAGTTGCTATTTTCATATTGTACAAATGGTTTACAATATAAAAACATTATTTTAAATGACGTTTTACAAATTTGAATACCAAATTTTTATATCAAATAAAATATCATCCTGAGTAGTGAGACGCAGTAGTAGTGTAGTGAAACATTTGTTTTATGTTGTCTTTTTAAGCTGAACTACTGGTGCAATACGTGATTTTGGGATATTATATTTTTGACTTATAGCCCACCTGAAATACTTTGTTGCCAACTTTAATCCTCCTGTACTTCTCTTCTGTTGGATTCTTGCAGATGTTGTCAATGTATCTGAAGAATGTTTAGAAACGTATTGAGAGAAACATGTCATGAGTTACACCCCTTTTGCAAAATATTTACATTTACATTTACGGCATTTAGCAGATGCTTTTATCCAAAGTGACTTCCATTCTCTAGCTACAGGGGGCAGTCTCCCTGGAGCAACTTGGGGTTAAGGGTCTTGCTCAGGGACCCAGTGGTGATGTGCTGGATTTAGGATTCGAACCTGTGACCTCTTGGTCTGGAGGCAAGTATCCTACCCACTGAGCTACCTCCACCCCTACAAATACAAACATTCTTAATGGGCCTCACTTGCTGATGATCTCCACAGCAGCCATCACTTTCTCCCTGTCCTTGTTGAAAGTGTGGATCATCATAATAGAAGCCTCCACTGGATTCTCAGAGAATCTCTGTAAGAAAAGAGAACCTACAGTTTCCCACTTAACAAGTCAATCCAGTGCTTGAGTTGCTCATATGGTTTGTGTAAATACACGTACCAGGAGAATGGCCTCTTTAATGTGCACCTCTCTCTCGCTCTTCGTTATGGTTTGTCCAGTCAAAGGGCAGATAAAATACACTCCAGATACAGAGAAACAGGCTGGGTCTTTCACTGGAACCTTAAAGACACAGCAAAGCCTATAATACAGGACTGATCACTACAACAAAAGTGAAGTAAAGAGAGCCCAAAGCAACAAGCTTTGACTGTATTAACTAATGGTAGGGCCGCAAAATATCACTTCTCACCTCAGCATCAACACTTTTATGTCCTGCTGCTGTGGCTGCAGCCTCTGCTTCAAGCTCCTTCCTCACTGACAAAGAAGAATTTATTAGGCACAAGTACTGAAAAAAGACTCATCTGTTCTGTTACAGGCCCCTGACAGGCATGGCAGTCACTTAAATACTAATAAATGCACTAATAAATTATAAGTGCTGTGAGAATACCACAGGCTTTCTAAGTACAGGTAATGTTAAGAAATTAAAATGAGATTTAACTTCATTAACTATGTGATTTATATTCATAATATCACTAACTGTTTTTGTAACTTCAAACGGGGAATCTAAGATTTGTTTTAAATAATGAATTTAATAATAAAATAAATTAGGAGCTACAACTACAAAACAAAGCAAAGTTATTACATTACATTTACAGCATTTATCAGACGCTTTTATCCAAAGCGACTTCCATTCCCTACCTACAGGGGGCAGTCTCTCCCTGGAGCAACTTGGGGTTAGGGGTCTTGCTCAGGGACCCAGTGGCGGTGCTGAGGGTAGGATTCGAACCCGTGACCTCATGGTCCGGAGGCAAGTATCCTACCCACTGAGCTACCTCCACCCCACTAAGTATGTTTTGTTTTTAGAAAACAATTTCTATTTATTTGCTGAGTTTAACTGTTTTATTCCACTGTAACTGTGCTTTAAAAGTTGCTTATTGTCGAGGATGTACTAATTTCCGATGTTCACACTCTAAATCAGAATTGCAAATGATTCCATAACATATAATTACATAACAATTTCCGGGCCTGATTTAAGAGTCAGTGATTGTGGATGCCACTCTTCAATAATAAAAAAAAACAACATCAGATACTACAATAATTTAAAAATGTTTCTTCTGTGCCTCTTTGCATGTTACTTCTTGAAATACTGTGTCTGTAAATAAGGAAATAGAAATATTTTCGCACTGCCCAAGCAGGAAATTACAGTACTGTGCAAAAGTCTTGAGTCACCCCTCAATTCTTTATATTTGGCTTTGAATCACAATTTTTGCCTGTCAAACTGGCCTATCTTTTGCATATTTAGCAGATTAAATTAAAGAAATTGGAACAAATGTTATAGTGAAAGGCTGCAAAGTACCTACAGATACAAGCATTCCAACCACACAGCATTCAGCTCCACCAGTATACTGATTACCACCTGATTATCTGGAATCATCTGCACCTTCTTCACTGGTTCAGGACATAAGTTAAATAACTTTGTTCTGCTTGAATGACTCATACGTAGGTCACTGAGTGGCTAAACAAACAAAAACAAGTGACTGGTCATGTATAGGGACTGGAGCCAAACACTTTAAAAAGTCGTTCAGGAAGGAAGTCTGGAGAGCTGTTCCTCAAGATTACTTTTAAAAAAAATTTTTAAAATCTCTTTGGAAGCAAAATGAGGGGTGGCTCAAGACTTTTGCACAGTACTGTACCTTAAAGGCTTATTACACATCATTCTTTTAAATGTGTGTCTAATGAACAACATCCTGCAAAATTAGAAGTCAGAGAAGTTTGCTGTCAGTATTAGGGTAATGGTGTTTAACTCCTCACCCTGGTTCCTGATGACCTCCTGTGAGGTGGGTATGTGCGGCCGATGTTGCTGCTCCACACGTGCCAGCGCTGCAGCTCCGGCTCTCTGAGCACTTTCATTGAGAGCATGACGAGGCTTAGGCTGGCTGCTGGTCTGAACTACCGGAGGTTTAGTACTGAAAACATAAACACACGTCTTAGCAGGAACGACACTGTTATGCCTAACAACAACATTTTATTTGGAACCAGCAGTTACAGACAACTATTTGACTCAATTATCAGGAATAAGATTATAAATACATATATTACAAACTTCTATATTTTTGTATTATTTGTATAGTGTACTTTTTGTACTCTACTTGCTGCCATAACAATGCAAATTTCCCACTTATCTTATGGCGAGGTGTGAGGTAAATGGTTCACTAAGAAATGTTTTAAATGCAGCTGTTAGTTCTTAGTGTAAGAGTGAAGATTAGTCAACTATTAGGCTACATGTAAAGCTGATCAGTCTCAGATTCCAAATTGAAAACTTGATCCTGGAGGGAATAGCTTATGTTACGACTGCACAGTCACGTGGAGATGCACAAAGACAAGAACAGCTATTAGTTCTTAGTTTGAAAGTGAAGATGAGTAAATCCTTGGGCTAAATGTAAAGTTAATCAAAAATAGCGGACTTTTTTTCCCCAGAGGACTGCTTATGCTACGACGGCACAAACACAGACTCAAAGACAAGAACAATATAAAATATAGTATAAATAAATAAATAAATAAAAGTCAAAATAAAACTCCAGAAAATACTCTGCAAGTAAGTACACTATGTTCTATACACAAAATGATGTGTTCAGTAAGCGAGGTGGATATAAATATTACAGATTAATAAATAAAATTACTGTTTAAATGGTTTACTAGTAATTTAAGCACAAAAAGTGGTTTGAAGTTATTCTCTACACCAAGTCCATTATTGCAAGTGATAGTGACATTTGCAGTGATATTGCACATGATAAGACTACTGCACAAAAATATGATAGTCAAAATGTTGCCAACTAGCTAATCATAATAGTATTACATAAATGGTCCTCAAAAATACCCCTCCCAACAAAAATAGTTCCAAATTGTGTATTGTTTAAAAAATGTTTTGGTATCTCTGTCAACAACCAGAAAAAAGACCTCTGGGTGTGTCCTGTCTATTTCTGAATATAAATTATATGGACAAAAGTACTAATACGCCTGAGCATTACACCAAAAGGAACTTTAATAACATTGCATTCAAATCCATAGACTTTAAGGGTTTCCACAGGATTTTGGAGTTTCTGAATATTTGTGCCCATTCATTCTATAGAGTATTTATGAGGTTCACGCACTGATGTTGGATGAGAAGATCTGGCTCGCAGTCTCCGTTCCAGTTCTTCACAAAGGTGTTGGACGGTGTTGAGGTCAGGGCTCTGTGCAGGCCAGTTAAATTCTAACTAATCCAGCCATGTCTTCACGGAGCTTAATTTGTGCACTAGGACACAGTCATGCTGGAATAGAAAAGGTTCTTCCCCAAACTGTCCGCAAAGTCGGAAGCATGGCGTTGTCCAAAATGTCTTGGTATGTTGGAACATTAAGAGCATTAAGAAAGGGGAAACCTGAATTCGATAATTAGGAGATGTGTCCCAATACTTTTGTCCATATAGTGTACCTGAGAGTGTGTGTAACGTTACAGCACTCCACTTCAGGTCGTTTCCCTTCATGACTTTGCTTAATTTGGATAACATGATAAAACGATGAATAACCCGTTATAATTCGGTTTAATTGAAGGTTATGTAAAATGTGAAGGCAGTTACGAGCTGTCAGACCAGCCTGGTCTGTAAATAAAGCATCTTTATTTCACCTTGTCTCCTCTGTAAGCTTCTTCCCTGGTCCTGCTGACTTGAACTTCATGTCCTTCTTGATGTCTTCGAAAAACTTCTTCATTTTAAGTGCAACGATGTTAAAAGAGGAGCAAGAACTGTCTGTTAAAAAACGAGCAGAGTAATCTGTTTACATTTACAGAAGAGGGAAGGGCAGGAAATGAACATCATTCGAGGAGGAGATGATTTTAGTGCACCCTGGCGGAGAGGTGGTATAAATACAGCAAGAGATTTGAATCCTGAAAAACCTTCAGCATACCAAGACATTCTGGGCAACGCCGTGCTCGAAACTTTGTGGAAACAGTTTGACGAAGAATCTTTTCTATTCCAGCCTGATTATTTGCCAGTGCGCAAAGTAAGCTCTATAAAAACATGGTTGGATGAATTCAGTGTCGAAGAACTTAACTGGACCGCACAGAGCCCTGATCTCAACCCCATTCAGCACCTTTGGGATGAACTGGAATGGAGATTTGGAGCCAGGCCTTCTCGTCCAACATCAGTGCCTGACCTCATGAATACTCTACAGAATTAATGGCCACACACTTCCAGAGAAACACTCCAAAAAGAGTGGAAGCTGTTATGGCTGCAAATGGGGTGGGGTTGGGGGGTGCAATGTCATTAAAGTCCCTTTTGGTATAATTGTCAGATGTCCCAGTACTTTTGTCCATATAGTGTAGGTGTTAGGCAGTTGATCACAGGACCAACTCCCTAACAACTAAGCCACCAGCTGCCCCACAAGAGCAAAAGTATAATCATTTACAGAACAAGAAAACACACAGTGCATCCAACCACAGTAACAGCACTAGGGTGAGTAAATACAGTTTTGTGACACACTGTATTCCAGCAGCAGAGTTAAGTACTCAATAAAAGTTTACAATGTAAATAATTGTGGACAAAACAGCATCAATAGCAGCAATACATTTAAATGTACAGTATGTAATAGATATTTACAGAGGCAGTGAGCTTTCTTTGTTTATATGGCATACCAGTTTGGTGTGTATATGCAGTGTGAAGAGAGAGAGAGAGAGAGAGAGAGAGAGAGAGGGAGATATAATACCATTCCATTTTGATTAATAGCATTTTGTGATTCAAAGCAAATTATGAATAACAGTGGTGCACAGTTCTGTATGAGATCTTTTACGGAGGAAGCAGGAAATCATACTTTCGACATGTGTTTCTCTACATTTCTATGGGATAGAAAATGACTAAATTTAACAATGTTATCCAATACATAAAAATGCATTTTTGAGACAGAGCGACAGAATGGCAAAGTTTTGTTTGTGTTTTGTGAACATTTAATCTCCATAGTGTCCAGGTCTGGGTTGGAGATGTTTATTGTAATAATAATGCTAACACTGTGCTCTATATGGTACATGAATTTGAACAATACTGATTTTGTGTTGACTCTTTTACAGCAGAAAAAACTTCACAGTCATCATGCAAGCTTAGAAGAATGCTACATTTATTAAATATATGTAAAAATGTTAAATATCAAATATTATATAATAATAGTTATTAATGGCAATGACAAGCTCAGAGTGTTTGATCCTTTGTTGTAATAATAATAATAATAAACGTGACGTGCAAATTACTACATTTAACAATGTAATTCAAAAGATAAAACAGCTCCAAAGTTTGAGATTCACGCGTTTTGTGAACATGAATCTTCTCAGTGTGCAGGTCTGGGGATGTTTCTCCCTCACTGTAGTAATAATAATACTGTGGGACACATTGTGTGTGTCTATTGGACGAGGGCTCCAGTGGCAGGCGAATGCTCCAGTGAGGTGGCCGGGGGGGGCGGGAGTTCCGCCGCGTGGCTCGGTTGTGTGAGCGGAAGCAAGCTGTGGAACTGTGGGCGCGTTTTGTGGAGCTCCGGGTCCGAGAGAGGGGAGAAACGGGCCGCAGCAGAGAAAGACGGGCCAAAAATATAAACTTCAGCAGCTGCTTCTGCACCAACAGAGGAGATGCCGCACAACTTTCACCCCGGGGACCTCGTCTTCGCCAAAATGAAGGGGTACCCGCACTGGCCAGCCAGGGTGAGTGAGAGGCCGGCGCGGTGTGTCCGGGTCTCCGCGTCCCAAAAGGGGCAGACCGGGGCTCCCAAACACACCCCCTGCTAGCTTAGACATGCTACACCCACACTGCACGGTGCACCAGCAGAAGCACAGGCCCTGTGCTCCAGCTGAAAAATTAAACATCTTCTCTAGGCGAGCAGAACATGTTTAGCCCCGAACTCACTATGAACCCTGTCCAGCTGCAGACACCCGGGGCTGCTACCGACTGGGCACGGTGCAGCACTCACGGGCCAGCACTAAAAGATAACCTGGTTTCGAGTTATTCACGGTATCTTTTTAGGCCCTTTCGTGTCTGTGTTAGAATAATACTGATATAATAATATTTTATCATTTATATAGCGGATTTCTCAAACTCGCTTTGCAAAATAGTCCAGACATGCACAATATGGACACAAGTATTGGGACATACCTGTTTTTCAGAGTTTAGGCTTGGTGAAGGGAAGTCTTAATGGTTCAGCATGCAAAGACAATTTGGACAGCCCCATGCTTTATGGACACAGTTTGGGGAAGAACCTTTTCTAATCCAGCATGACTGCCCCAGTGCACAAAGTAAGCTCCATAAAGACATGGTTGGATGAGTTTGGTGTGGAGGCGTTGACTGGCCTGCACAGAGCCCTGAGCTCAACCCCATCCAACACCTTTGGGATGAACTGGAACAGAGATTGCGTGCCAGGCTTTCTTGTCCAACATCAGCATCTCTACAGAATGAATAAACACAAATTTCCACATAAACACTTGATATCTTGTGGAAAGCCTTCCAAGAAGATTGGCAGCTGTTATCGCTGCAAAGGGAGACCAGCTCCATATTACAGTCTGTGTGTTTGAATGCAATGTTGGTATAATGTCAGGGATCCCAATACTTTTGTCCATATAATGTTTAACACGAAACAGACAGTAGTAGACAAAAACATTAAACAGGACAAATTGCAATAACGCAGAGGTACAGTATAAGGGTCGAACAAATAGAAAGTAAAATCATGAAGAGGCATAACGCTGAGAGAAACGTTAATTGGGTTTTGAAGGAAGCCAGAAAGAAAGCATTAGAATAAACGCTTAAGTCCTGTCTGACAGAACGCGGTGTTTTCAGTTTATATGCACAACTTTGATATTCACCATTCTGCCGTTTTCCTTCCATCTCTCCTTCTTACTTTCCTTCTAGCATTTTATTCTAACTGGACATGAGAACTCCAGCTCATTCCACTTGTCTCTTTTCTTGCACAGGATTTTAAAAAAATTGATAAGTTTCAGCCATAAACTAGCTCGCCCAGTGTCAGCATTCTAGTTTGCATTCCTTTGCATGTTCTGCTGTTGGGACAGTGGTTAGGTTCAAATCCCAGGGCTGCTAATGTTATCACTGAGGTGCCCTTGAGTACAGTACCGTTCCCACTCACTGCTCCCTGGGTGACCACCGTTTGTGGCTCCTCCCTGCTTCACTTGGTGAATGAGTTAAATGCAAAGAATTTCACACTGTTCACACTGTGTGCTGTGATGTGTTCTTGTGTGACTATACGTGGCTGCTTTACTGTGCTTTAAAGCTGGAGCTCTGCCTCTAGACTGTGCCTCTTTGTCCCTCACCTTCCTTAAGTTCTCAGACTGTACATTTTTTGCCTCTTTCTCTTGCTTCTAGATCGAAGATGTTGCTGAAGGAGCTGTGAAACCACCGCCCAATAAAATCCCCATTTTTTTCTTTGGGACTCATGAAACGTAAGTACATCTGAGGTAATATGTGATCACTTTATCGCGCTTCATGGCCAGAGATGATGATGTCATTACGAATTGCTCTCAGTGTAAAATTGAGAGAACACATGGAATAATACAGTAATTATACAGTAAACAAGTTAATTGAGATGTTTTCAATATTAATCTACAATGTAGCCGATAATAAAAACAAAGAAAAACCGTTGAATGAGAAGGTGTGTCCAAACTTTTGACTGGTAGTGTAGTTATGTTACAACACTTACTTATTCAATCCAGGCAACTTTGTTCACCAGAGATTGAATGCAAAATGGTAGACTTTTGCTTTCATGAGCCAATAGATGGCACTATGACGTTTTTGACTTTTTCCCCCCTCACTGTAGTGCATTCCTTGCACCGAAGGACCTCTTTGCCTATGAAAAGTACCAAGACCGTTATGGGAAACCCAACAAAAGGAAAGGATTTAATGAGGGATTGTGGGAGATTCAGAACAATCCTCATGCTTCTTACAGTGCTCCTGCGGTGAGTAGCCTTCATTTTCACAGCACTTGTCTGTCAACACTTGTGGAAATGATCTAAAGTGACTATAAAGCAAGTGGCAAATCGACTTTATTGCTGTGCTTGTGCTTATATGTGTGTGTGTCTATCTTGCAGTTCAGAAATCATCTGTGGGTGTTTTTAAGTTTCTATTACACAGTCCAGCTCTCTTCATGAAACAAACATATATAGCCTATACATTTTTACCAAACTGAAGGCATTTGGGGGAAATTAACCAGTTTTGCTCCCCGAAATCCCATTTTGAAGGGTGTAATTGTGCTATAATTTCTTGTAATTTCATTGGCCACATTTCTTTGCAATGATAAAAGAAAGAACAGTTGAATGCTCTTGGATTCAGATAAGATAACCCTTTGTTAGTCCCACAATACGCATAATACAAGATTTTTATTTGTCACATACAGTTATACAAATACAACATGTAGTGAAATGTGTCCCTGAAACATCTATGACGCTGCAATATAATTTCAATTTAAGAGAAAGTTAAAGGCTAGACCAAAGTAATTAAAACATGTAGAAGAAACATACTCAAACATGTGGAGATCCACACGACAGGTTTTCTTTCTTAAAAAATGAACTTGTGTGTCAAATGCTTAGCCTGCCAGCTCATCAGAGAGTGAGGAGAACGAAGCTGCCCCAGGAAGTGACGCACAAGATGATGAAGAAGCAGTTGTACCGAGGAAGGCAGAAACAGGAAGTGAAGATTCTGACTCCGGGAGCGAAGATCAAGGGAGAGGAGCAGTGAAGCGGAAAGCTCCACCAGCAAAGGTAGATACACCACCAGTCAAGTCTTCTCACACACACACACACACACACACACACACACACACACACACAGATTTTCTGCAGTTACTCACTTAATGTTTGCTAAAAATACTCTCGGTATTCCTTGCAAACAAATGAATTTAGTTAGTACCTTTATTTGCTAGACACTGTCATTTTTTGTATTCATTACTACTGACCAACAAAAAGCCACTTAATATAATAAAAATGTGAATCACCAGACAAGTGTTAGGACAGTCTAGAATTTGACATGAACTGTTAAATTCTTTCATCTTATTAATGATGCTTGTTTTATTTAACATATTTTCATTTTCAGATGAACCTTCCAATGTTTAACAAGAATAAAAATCTGCAGTTTATAAAATAAATGGATGTGGTACAGGCCTCCAACGTGCAGGAACTTTAATGGGCAGTGTAATTGTTTACGATTACTTCTGCAAATTTTTGCGGTTTCTGTCGCAGAGGCATGTGCATAGAAGAACTTTAGCTAAGGAATATTTGCATAGAGATGCATGATTGTAAAGTTTAACTTAACTTAAAGGTAATACGCATTTGACTATTCAACTAAACACCTGTTAAATTTACCTTGATTTTATTACACTACAAAACAAAAAAGGGAAGGATGGAAAACCTGTACCACTGGTAAACACCATAAGCTCAGACATTAATTACTGAGCCCAATAACGATCTCAAAAGATCAAGAATCTATAAGTGCTTGTGTAAGTTCATTGTTTTTATTTGTACAATCCATCTTTCCACTTTGATCAGCATTTTAATTATGTACAGCTGCAATGCTGCATTATTTAAGCACACCTTTACACTTTACAAAAGTACTGTTGTTTCCACAGTTTCCAATGAAATTAAATGCTAGTTTTGGGAGGTTTATGTTGTACAGTTGCTGCTTGTAATTCCTGGATTTCTCCTCTGCAGCGGCCCCCAGCAAAGAGAGGCAGAGCGGCCTCAAGTGAACAAGATGAGGAGAGTGGGTCTCCCTCTGAGCCAGAACCTTCCCCCAGCTCGGACTCCGACTCTGGCAAAAACAGTGACCAGGTATGTGTGTGTGTACTGGACAGTATGTGAGGTCCTCCTGGCACTGGAATGCCTGCATTAGCATGCCAGCTCTCAGCTCTGAAGCTGTATTCATGACCACAAGTGTAAATATCAGTCTCACCTGTTGGTCCTAATATTGGGAGACTATGAGTTTGATCCCGGTGGTGCAGCAGCCACACCAGGCAGGGAGTCCAACAAAACCTTTGCTCTCTCTGGGTGGGTAGGATGGCCTTTCTTATTCTCCTTCTCACAGTCATACCAAGCGTGTTACACATGGATGGTGGCATCTTAATCCACCGCTTGATTGGACACACATCATTCAACCAAGTTTCTGTTACAGCCTTCTGTTATATTGTTGCGTATAACTACTAAGCATTGAATCAGTCCACTACCAAATACATATCAATCAGTCCCTGCCTAAAATATATAGATATTTGTATTTTTTTCTATTACAATTCCAATTCCAATTGTGTAATATAAAATTGTTTATATTTTCCTGTTAGGATTGCAGTAATACCTATGTTAATATGTGTCACACTGCCTAGTGACATTGCACTAGATGACTTCCTCCCTGTGTTGGAGGTGGTGTGTAAGTGGAGAAGTCCTCCCTAGAAGACACTTAATCGACTGGGAAACCTCTTAATGGCACCATGTTTACTTACAGTTCAGTTTAGCAATGTGCTTCTTTGTTGTTTCTCATAATCACTTACACACCATTGCATGTGTACATCCTAGGACTTCACGCCACAGAAAGAGTCAGGTGGACGCGGTGGCAGGAAACCTGCAGGGAGAGGAAGGAAAAAGGTGAGCACATATCAGTCATCCCAATAAAGCCACCCATAACGTCAGAGTTGTAGGATCTCTACTTTTGTATTTTACCTTTTGTGGTTCATTTTAGAAAGCGTCCTCAGACTCTGATTCAGAATCGGGCTCCCAGTCAGATCACAAGGTGGAAAGGAGTGATTCTGAGGACGTGAAGCCACGGCCAGCCGTCTCTGGGTCTGAATCTCAGTCCGGATGCAAATCCGACTCAGACTCAGAGCCTCCTCCCAGGAAGGGTTCACAGGCACGCAAGAAAGGTGAGATTAACAGCTGCTGGTGGTTAATTTTGCATGATTGACTCAATGGCTCAGTGACTTTGTTGTTAGCAACAGGAAGGACCGATTGAAGCCTTTCCTTGTTTAGACTGTTAGTTCAGGTGCAAAATGAACAGGCCACTAAATCATACTTGCCTTATTTGTATTCAGAGAAACCTCCACCGAAGTCTCGTGCCAGGAAGCCTAAGCCAGCACCAGAAAGAGCTGCTTCCTCTTCTTCAGACAGTGACAGGTGTGACATGACATACATGATGCCAGTGCTTATTTGTAATTATAAACCCGTTTTAAACCTGTCTTGCTCTCTCTGTCGCGCGCGTGCTCTCTCTGTCTGTCTCTCTGTCTGTCTCTCTGTCTGTCTCTCTGTCTGTCTCTCTGTCTGTCTCTCTGTCTGTCTC
>JBBPDC010018062.1:0-12997 GCA_037974485.1 Hemigrammopetersius urotaenia | reverse complement strand
CGGTTTGTAGCACTTGTTTTATTGTACGGTGTCCTTGTGTGCCAGAAAGGCGCCTTCAAATAAATAAAATGTATTATATATATGCACACTGTAAGCATCTGTGCATTCAAATTGAGGTTTTAATATAATATTGATAACAGTGATGATGTCTGTCAGATCGCTATTGAGTGTTTTTCCCTTGACTGAACTCATCAACCACTTTCCAAACCCAAACAATGTGTTCAGGCTGCATCAGCGCAGCACAAGCACTAAACACCCCAGTGCTGCAGAGGCCCTTCTGAGTTTGGCACCGTTTTAGAGAAGCCAGTCCAGGTTCCATCGCTCTTGGTTAAAGTAGGTGCCTTCCCCCTACATTCCTGGAAGGGAGCTGGGGTCAGCCTTTGGTTTGTTTTACCGTCCCTCAAACTATGATTCAAGTTATGGTTGCCGGAAAAATAGTTGTGTGCATTTAAAGCGGTTATAAATAGAAGACCCAAATTAGCAGCAGCATTCAGGCCCTCAGTGAAATACATGCAGACATTCCTGCCTTCCAGCAACCCGATGAACTGCTGGTCCTTCAGTTGGAAAAGTATGATTAGCTAATTGCTTCATATCCATCTTCTGGTGCCTGAGCAGCGTTTCAGAAAGGCCTGAGAGACAAGCTTTCAAGTGTTTTATTAACCCAACACTTGCCATTGTTTGTAATACAAGCAGGTCAAAAAAGATGCCCTCAACTCAAATCTGAAAAAATAAAACTTGGAAGAGAGAGAGAGATACTTTGCTCAATGTTTTAGGATTATGACCCTTCTCAATGCAAAAGTTCAGCTTTTTTATACTTATATTTGCATTTAGGTTTTCTTTATATTAAGCTTTTTGTGGACACTAAAATGTGCAAAACCTTTTTTTAAATGAGGGTCACTTTTGTATGTAGAGTCGAATAGTGACAGATATTTTGCCCTTTACCGTGTCTTAGCTTGCGTGAAATTAGGTGAAGTGAAAAACCAGGGTTTCGAAACTTTGAATCAGATCAGAGAACGATTCGCTACGAGCATCACTAGCTCCCGTGCGAAACTACAGGCGCCAGACATGTGTTGGCTGGTCTGTCGCTTTTGGGGTAAATTTGATTTTTTCGGCAAGCTATTCCTTTAAAGGCAGTCATGCTCAGCAAAGTCCAACTCATCTCACCAGCCGCAGAGTGGTTCCCAGAAGCCTGCTGGAGACCATTAGCACTGTGTGAGTCTCCATTTCCAGCCAGCTACATTGTCAAGGACTGAAAGTGACACTGGAATTTGGAGAAGGGGCGGCATTTAACAAGAATCAGGGAACAAAACAACAAGAGGCGTGTTCAGGTGGAATTTACTGACTTCCTCCTTCACATGGAGGAAACACTGACAGAGTTAACAGGCTCAATGAGATGTGACCGTAATTGCTGGGACGAAACTGATTATCTAGAAGATTCTCCATCTGGCCCACCACTGGGTCCCCTTTGCGTTTCTCCTTGCCATACAGTACCGTACAGTATCATGCAAATGTCTTAAGCTACCCCTCATTTCTTTATATTTTGCTGGAATCACCTTTTTGGTGCAAACAACTATGTTATATCTGTCAAAACGTTTTATCATTGGCATTCTGAATAGATTCAAATGGTTTACTGTGAAAGACTGCAGAGTACCTAAACATACAAGGAGTCAAGATAAAGGAGTTCCACCCACTCAGCATTCAGCACCACCAGTATACTGATCACCGCCTGATCATCTGGAATCATCTGCACCTGTTTCTTTACTGGTGCAGGACTTAAGTAAGTTGGTCTTTGTTCTTCATGAATGATTCATACGTAGGTCACTGTGTGTCTTAAAATACAAAAAAAATAAAAAAATTCCTCCGAAACTGGTCAGGTTCAGGGACTGGACTGAAAATGGGAGTCTTTGAAAGTCCTTCAGGAAGCCTGGAGAACTGTTCCTCAAGGCAACATTAACAAAATAAAAGACATCTGTCTCTTTTTAAACAAAATATGAAGAGATGAGGGGTGGCTCAAGGCTTTTGCTCAGCACTGTATTTTCGTCATGCCAGTCTTGTGAAGTCAACCTTCCATTTTTTATTTTAAAACCATGGCAACAAAGAGTGTGTTTCAAAACCAAAGCAGGAATGCCTTGGCTAAACCATTTAATAACATAGTTGAATGAATTTGGCATATCTAAAGCACAATTTCAAATTCCATCCTTTTAAATGTATTTATAATCCAAGTATATGCAAAATACAACTTAACATCATTCGTAATGGAAGCTTGTCTTAGGGACGAACATTCTGAGCAGAGCTTTAGTTGAAACTTTTTTTTTCTGATTGAAAAATGATAGGAGCTTATGCCCATTTTTTCTAATACAATATTTGCATTAGTTTTTGTAAGATTTGAGTTTTTTGAGGGGGATTTCACCAATCCTGGTCCTGGAGATCAGCTTCCAGTCTAGTTCAGTCAAACAGAGACACTCTATATTGTTCCACAGTTTGGTAACACCTTCATAAGTCTTTCATGACAACCGACATAAACCTTCATGCAAGCAAATATCACATACAGGCTGCTTTTGAACTCCATTTGACCTCCACAAATGTAGGAATAAGCTTCCATAAATGTTCATAGACATTTAGTTCATGAAAGATGTCACATAGCCTCATGAATAGTGTCTTAATACAAAGTGTTACCAAAATGTCTGTCACCAGACCCCCTCATGGAACTCTAGCAATGGGTTTAACTGTAGGAGCTTTTCTATGAACAGTATAGTGGGTGTTATAACAGTCAGTGATTTGTAAGTACACTAATGGCCCACAGACTATGACCATGCTTGACTTGTTAGGGAGAAAAGGAAGGGCCGATGTCCTGGAAACAGCAAAAACATGTCCGAGCAATACATTCTCTCAGAAAATGTGTGAGGGTTTATCAATTACTACTACACCGTAATTCACATTACACTTTCTGCCCATTACATAAACAGGCACATCTGTAGTAATGAAATGCAGTGGCAGATGGTTCAGATGGTGATGTTGTGATCGTGTGTGTGTGTGTGTGTAGGGTGCAGTGTGCTTGTGTTGATCATTAAATGGGTGCTGTGAGTCACACTGGGATGTCTGGGTTTGTCATCAGCAGCTGATGGGCTGGGAAAGAGGAACAGTACAGATGATCTCACCACCGCAGAGAACGTACTCTCTCACTCTCACACACACACACACACACACACACACACACACACACTGGCAAAATGCAAGGAAGGAACATGGTAAGATTACATTATTGAGAAACAACGTGATCTAAAATGAGAGAAAACCATGTTAGAGAGAAAAGGCCTGGATGCCGTTGTGTGGATAATAGGACTGTCGCTGGCAATTATATCACTAACACAGTCGATATTCATTAAATTACAAATGAATCAGTAGTAGCTGATTAACTTCTGTCATTTGGACGTAAAACACGTCTGTCTTTTCATCTACTCGTCCGAATAATGTATTTCTCTTGATCTGTACTTCTAATGAAGCTGAAAAGTGGATTTTTGTGTATTTGTGTCTCGATGTTACTCTGATGACAGTGATCTGAGGCATATTCTGAAAATGTGCACTCACTCAGAATCTGCCAGCACATCCAACAATAAGGGCAGCAACAAACTTCTTTATATAGCGATAGAAAACATGGCAGCATACAGAAGCTCCAGTTAAACATAATGATCCATTTTAATGTGGCTTTAGAAATGCAAGCACTGGAGGCAATTTTTAATGAGCCATTTATGTTACTATTGACATTAGGCAGGATAAGCCAAACAATAAAAATGGAGTAAACTGAAAGATAACATGTCTATACTTGTGGATCCGGATGGGATCTTGTAACAAGAACATCAGGAACAAGTTTAGGCTAAATGTGAGTGGAAACGTAGATCTATTGGTGTGGGAACTACCCAGTGCCCTGTGAAGGTGGTGCTCAAAGAAGGAGGTAATGATGCACATGCCAGCCACGTCCAATGGACGACAAACCAGTTGTTAGACAATGGATTCAATATAAGTTAGTCCTGCTACAAAGAGCATAGAACTCCAGTTGAGCACGTCAATTGATGTCATTATATGCAGGAAATATAAAGCAGTTCTAATGAACTTTGGTTTAAGATAATATCAGATAGCTGAAAAGAGAACTGATGTCATGTTTCAAATGACCCTGAAACATTCAGTGATGTATGAGCATAAGCTATCGACAGCATTTCACTAGCTTGCTTGTTTTGCTTGTGTCATCGATTACCAGAGATGTTCACAAGTCAATTTTACCAAGTCCAAGTCAAGTCTCAAGTCTTTGTACTCGAGTCCAAGTCAAGTCTCAAGTCTTTGTACTCGAGTCCAAGTCAAGTCTCAAGTCGTTTAGAAGATATGCTAATTGACCATGCCCTGTGATTCCAATTGGTTGTTACTTAGCCGGGGGCGGGACTGAACGATCTTAAATCTAAATGTTAAATATGAAAAATATATCTCCATTCTAAATGCGAAACTCCACAGTTAGATGGAGCTCGGTGACCGTTGGAAAGAGTGTGGGATATAAATAAATAATTCCATGAAATCAACATTGTTTACGAGTTATGACTCACGAGTCACAGCGCCGAGTCCGAGTCAAGTCTCAAGTCATTGAGGGCGAGTCTGAAGTCAAGTCCCAAGTCTTTGTTTGTGCGACTTAAGTGTGACTCGAGTTCGAGTCTCAAACTCGAGTCCCATCTCTGTCGATTACACTCCAGACCAGAAAAGAGCACAGACTACAGGATTTTGTAGGTGGGTTTAAGAAATGGTGTACAGGATTAAGAGGGGGTTTACCCTTCTTAGCCATGGATTTGGCTATAATCTGACAAATTGCTCCAGGTATGTATTCTGCTTAAATTGGGGTTATACTCAGATTTCACCTTTATTTTATCCTGTTCTCAGCTGGCCTGAGTTTACATTGGTTGGATCTGCAGCTCTCGTTCAGAGCGCAGTTCAGATCAGGCAGCGCCTTGTTATTCATCTTTTATAAGAGTACTGTTCAAACAGGACTGATGTGTGACTTATATTCATGAGTATCAGTCTAAAAGCATCGTTATACCACAGAAACCCAGACCGAGAGAGAGTGAGAGGGAAAGATGAGAGAGAGGATGGAGTGATGAGGATGATGGACAACTAAAGGAATTAAATCATGCCTGTAGTTTTTAAAGTAAGTAGAACAGATTTAGAAAAAGCACACTTTTTGAGTCCTAGGACACTGAGGCTGGATTTTAAAACCTATTTTTTTCTTGCAAACCAGTTGGGTTGCTTTGGTACATGGATAGTTTGATGATGTGGCAGGAAAAAAAAGGTTTGCTTCTTTAGTTTTGCACCAAAATAATGAGTAAAATCATGGGCGTCGTTAGGTCTGAAGCCCCCCAGAATGATCCCAATCCACCCTAAATATATAGTAATTACACTATTTTTAAATTATATATCCAAACATTTCATACAAGATATCACTGAGCGCAGATACGCACTTTACAAATAGAAAAAAGACTATGAATTGAAATGAAAAATAAGTCTAGCTCTCATTATTGATTTAAAATGATGTAGTGGCTGTTGAAGCTGCTGTAGGTAGCAGGCGGGCTTTAGGACCCAGGCGGAGCTACATGGCGCTGCTTGTTAGCGAGTAGCAACCGGAGCCCGTTCAGTAATATTTCTCTAAGTAAAATGTTGCTAAGAAGTAATGGAAGCTTATTTTGCACCGATTTGCATCATGCAATCATTGTATACTTATCTCATAATGCCTCATTTATGACACCATATGGCATTTTTATCTTTGAAAATGCACAAAAGTAACTATTCATTAATCCATTTTTATAGATATGCAGGAACTTGGCAGTTTGAGGAAAATCATGATTTTTTAATAACCTTTTAGACCTCTGCTGGCCACCCTGCAGTCCTTTGTAAAGGGCTGAAATTGTGACAGAGAGCCCATTAAATGTACTATCAAATATCACTATCTTTGAAGACATTGATCCAAATATTCCAGTATTTAATTTGTGAGACGGATGGGACCCCTCTTTAAAGTCAAACCAACATTATCACAAAAGTCTTCTGGAATGGAACGGTCTAATACTGTTGGGATCGAAAGGGTTAAGCATGCTAATTGTTCAGTTGATGCTAACTGGTGTACTGTACACTCCCATTGCTTGTTAGTCTCAAAGTCCTAGCACAAAACTAATTATATAAAATGTGGACACCAAACTCGCCTTGTCTGGTCGACTGACTCCATTTGTGGTAAATTGTCTAAATCTGACTCTATCAAACTGTTCCCTCCTGACGAACTGGAAACTTCACATGACTGATCTTTTTGGACAGAAACCATATTTGTTCCTGGGTTTTTGACAAGAGCGGACTCTCTCGAAAGAATATTGTGTTGTCTTCATTCTCTTTCTCGATAATGAGCTGCTCTTTAGCCTCTCCCCAGGGCTGGTGCGGGCCAGCGGCCCTCTTAATGAAAGCCAGGTTCTCACACTGCTGTCGGGACCCGGAGGCTGAAATCAGCACTCAGGAAATCAATAGCGCGGCCACATCTGAAGGGCCCCAATTATCTCATTAAAGACCCACGGTGAGCAGAGGCTGGGAGAGAGAGGAGCGCCGTTGGACCACGGCTTATTAACGAGGAAACTGGGGGCAAGAATTTTCTCTCCGTTCGGGGCCATTTAATGCTGGCACTTCCGAGTCCGCCTGCCTTCTGCGGGGCAAAGTCAGAGGCTCTTCCTCACCTTACACACCTGGTTCAGCTCAGTATGGCCATTAGTTCTCTTCAAAAGGCTGAATTAAATGTGGCTGAAACAGGGCTTGGGTACCCTGGAGTGGGGTGTTAGTGGTAAATAAGTCAAATGTATTGTCATGAGTGCTGTGATGTTTTGTCTGTGCCATTCCAATGACTGGATTAACAAGGTTCTTACATCTGATGCACTATATTTAGATGGTTTTTCCATTGAAGGCCATACTGACCATGACATCACTTTGCAAAACTTTTTTTTTGGAGCTTCTTAACCAGTGAGACTGACATTGACAACATTAAAGAAACCCATGAAACCCAGAAACCCATAAGACATGACAGTTAGGATTATGTGTGTGAATTTGAAGAGGATATCTGTACTGAAAGTATATTTAATTAAACAATAGTGCCTGAGTCCTTGTTCCCTCTCAGTGTAATACGTAACATTTATTTTATGGTTCCAGACTAAAGAATATTCCAAAGTTTTCCAGAGTACTCTGCTGAGAAAAGACATGTGAAGCTGAGCTCAGAAATACATATTTCAAATAGCCACACCCATCTTTAACACACACACACACACACACACACAATCACACACAATCACACACCCTATATACACGCAAAGAGGGGGAAATAAAGGTAAACATGTGAGGTGGAGACAGAGACAGAGAGATTAAAAGAGGTGGAGAGAGAGAAAAAGAAAGTGAGACAGTGGCAGAGAGAAAGCCAAAAAGAAAGAGAAAGCCAGAGGGAGAGAGGGGGGGGGAGGGGGGGGGTGAAATGAAGATAAAGAAAGTGAGGGTCAGAGAGAGAGAACAAGAGAGAAAGTGGGGAGAAAATGGGGGGGGGGGTGGAGAAAGAGAGGAAAAGGGGGAAAAGATAAAGACAGTAACAGAGGGGGAGAAAGACCCAGAGTCAAAGAGAAAAAGAGGGGAAAGGAAAGATAAAGACATTGAGAAAGGTTAAGAAGAGACATGCAGAGGGAGAGGGAAAGAAAGATATGGAATGTGAAGGAGGAGAGAAAGAGAGACAGAAGGAAGAAGGAAAGAAGGAGAGAATGAGAAGCTGGTCGTGTGGAGAGGTGTTTGATCACAGAGCGGCTCTGTCAGAACCTCGTTTTAATCACTCTGTAATTACAATGTGCCCACTCTGCTCTGTTCTGCTACATGTCCTGACACACAGCAGCGCAGGGCCTGCACCAAGACATGAAAGCAAACAAACCCCAGTAAATACTTGTAATGAAAGTGGGTTCAGCTGCATGAGGGATGAAAGAAACTTTAGCGAAGGAATCTGCAAAAATGTAGATGTGTAGCCAACAGAGGGCGCCCTCCCGAAGCCCCTGCTGGAGTGGTGCCAGGGTTCGAATTATGGGGGGTATTGGGGGGTACTGTACCCCCTGATCAAGACCCAGACCCCCCCTGGTGGCAACAATTCATACTGACGCGGTAGCGGACCATAATGGTCATAGAAGTGTTATGAAGTTAGTACCCCCCAAATATGGTGGGGTAATTCACACTCTGAGTGGTGCACACTCCCAGGACACTTCCTGTTGTCTATAGACCTGCACTGAATTTTTAATGATCTTTTTCTCTGCGTTGTAAAGTGAAGTGGCCCCTTATAGTCACACATGAACACAGCACAGCAGACAGTGTGAAGTTATTTCTCCGTATTTTACACATTTATCAAGTGAAGCAGTAGGCTGTCACCAGTGAGGGACACACTGTGGAATCACCACAGTATATAATAAAATTAATCTATAATATATACTGTCCATTTCATTCTCGGTGTTTATTTATCACAGTTTTCATTGTTTTGATAAGCTGGAACAGTCATAGAAGCACCAGCAGTGCTATGTTTATAAATACCATTACAAACTATGAGCACTGTTATGTCTCGGCCATGAGTTTGATTTGTGGGACTCTTATTTTGCACTTGTCCTAGTATTAGTCTTAGCTGCCGTTTGTTTCAGTTAAGTGATAGTGTGAAGGGATGGGGTTACGTCTGAGCATGTTTTGTATTTAAATTCGAAGATGTGTGCTTTCAGCTGCTGGTCAATGCCCTCACATATCCCGCTCCTTCTGTCTCTTCTGTATTAGGTATGCTTTGAGTTGAAGGTCGCCGTGCCTATTTATTTTGTATGTGTAGAATCTGTGTCATTTATAAGAAAAATCCATCAAAGGAACTTGCATCTGCACCGCGCCTCGCCTCACTCCTCGAGCACGGCAAGTCATGACAAGCACAGGGGTTTTATTGACTTTATTCAAGGATTTCTTTTTTTCTTTCATGGAATTTTACCCAGTTTGACCGACCCCCAGTTGTAATCATGTCCAATTCCACTAACTAGCTAAGACTCCCTCAATCACACAAAGCTGCCAGCACTGGGAAGGTGAAGGTTAACACATGCTTGTGAATGTCTCTTTTATCTCAATAACATCTCAATGTAAAAGGAGATCATTAACTACAGTAGTCTGGTGGTTAGGACATTGCCCCAGGGCTCAGAAGGCTGTGGGTTTGAATCCCATGACTGCCAGTGGCACCTCTGAAGTAACACCACTCCTCTGGCTGCCTACTGCTTCACTCGGTGAATTGGTTAAATGCAGAGAAAGAATTCTGTGCTGTATGTTCACAGATGACAAAATGGTCACTTCACTTCACTAATTAAATAGCTAAAACCTACCCATGTTTACTAGTCTCGGACTGAGTGATGGGGGACAGGGAGGACCATCCCTCCCACCCAAAGAGAACAAGGCTATTTAGAATGCATCTCTGCAAGAAAATGTAAACTCTGTTCAGCACAGCTGGCTAACTTAACCTGTCCCTTAGCCTACCACACTTTAGTGTCCTTCGGGTTCAATATGAACACATTTTCCACTTGGAAAAGATCAGATACGGGCTCAAATCAGCTAATTGAGTCGGCTAGCACTTTACTAGCTAACTAGCAATGCCACAACAAGCACTTATGGCATTAAAAAAAAAAAGCCATAACCAGTGACACATGTCTTTCTGCTTTAGTGTCTTAAAGGCTGGTCATGAGCTTACGGTCTCTTTAGTTGTCGTACATTTTTTTTCTTTCTGCATGCCATAGTCAATACATTGCTCTCTCTCCCTATACATTGCTCAGGTGAATCGACCACAAAAAATTAAAAATGACATTTTTAATTATGAGATCATCCTATCAATAAACAAGTAAAGTATAGTATACAAGTACTCCAAGTCTGGGTCTAATGCATATATCAGAGTTAGAACTGTACCATTTTTAATATGGCCTTGGAGTAGAAGAGGTGCCAACAACAGGTGGAATAAACAATTTGCTATTTATGGCTGTAGCATCACTGAGAATTGAACTCCCAGTGAAAAGGCCACTGGGTTGTGCTGATCATAAATATGCATGTGAGATCTTGTCCATAAGATATTTCAACTACATCTACAGCAAGTATGAACTGGATTTACAAAGACAGAACCAGTCTCAGAACCAGTCCTTACTTCCTCTTTAATGTGTGTGTCATCTCCGGCACTAGCTCTTAGTGTTCAGGCAGCTGTGTCACTGCAAAGACGTTTTATCTCCTCTTCCCTTCACAAATCACCTTCACGATTAAACACGCAGAAGCTACTGCCAGATGGAAAATTGTCCTTGCTATGGGTGTACATGTGTGCGTGCGTGGGTGGGTAAGTGGGTGAGAGACAGAGAGAAAAAGAAGACAATGCATGCAATTAAAAAATGCTTACATTGTATACCAAATGAATCGAGTCACAAATGTTATAATACCTAATACCACAAATGTTATAATACCCTATAAGAAAAAGGGAAGGCGGCAAATGCTCTCTCTACATTAGCCTTATTGCTCCAATTCACTTCTTGAAATATTTTTATTGTTTGCAATCCATTGAGGCCCCTTTAATTATCATTTACTAGTTTTGGCCCAGGAATTCCTTATCAGTCAGCCTTAAAATAAGCAGGGGTTAGGTTAAGTTAGGGCTGGGCGATTAATCGAAAAGTAATTCATTCAGAACCTATAATCGATCAAATTTTTCCAAGTCGATTATTTCGATTACTTTCCTTTTAAAAACACTACCGCGTGTGGAGTCACGTGACCCCGCTCCATTTTGTTACGTTATTCCGCCGACACGTTGAGCACGGAGAGCTCAAACACTGAGACACCTGAGCAACCTGTCAGTGAACTATGAGGGCAAAAAAAATTAACAAATAAAATAATCGTTCATTAATCGTAATCGAGTCAAAATGTTCAGTTAATCGAGATTTTGATTTTAGGCCAAATCGCTCAGCCCTAGGTTAAATCATATCTGTATATGAATGTGGCTTCTCATGTCTGCTTGGGTTTCAAACAGGAGTTCCGGGTTCCTCCCACAGTCCAAAGACATGCAGGTCAGGCAAATTGGAGATAATTGCTCCTAGGTGTGTGTGTGTGTGTGTGTGTGTGTGTGTGTGTCAAGATAATGGATGGAAGTCGGAATATACAGGATGATGATGATGATGATGATGATGATGATGATGATCAGTCATTACCTTTTTGATCCCAGAGGAAATTGTCTATGCCTCGGATACGAAGCCACACGGAGACACAAAGACAATATAAAACATAATATAAAGTCAAAAAAAACAAAAGGGGTGAAAGGGGTGGATATACTATAGATAAATAAAATTCAATCTGAAGTAGTTTACACAAATAGTTACATGGAGTTGTTCTGTAAACCAAACCTGTTATTGCATGAAATAGTGACATAAGTAGTGATATGGCACTTGATAATACTGTTGCATAACTAGTGACATAAGTAGTGACATAATGATGATAATGATGATGAGCCTACCCACAGTTTGGGGAAATAAACTGAAAGAGCAGTCAATTTTGTTTTATAGCACAAAAGGGACATCTTGTCCCAATAGTGGACCAAGAAGTCATGTCCTCCGTGGCAAATCTTGCTTCAATTTGTTTTATAGAAGATATCACTTACAAGTCAAATCACTTATAATCTTCCAAAAATGTGGAATTAATAAAGAAACACTAAAAAAGGCCTCAGTCAGTTTGTGTCTTATTCATAATAAAGTAATAAACTTTGACAAAAGGCAAATTACAGTCAAAAAGAAAACTGTCAACAAATGGACTGACAGGGGAGTACATCCCAGGAATGATGTGATCCATAATTATGTATATATATATATATATGTGTGTGTGTGTGTGTGTGTGTGTGTGTAAGAGGGTGAGAGAGAGAGAGAGAGAGAGAGAGAGAGAGAAAGATAGACTATCTGCAGTGAGCATTTAGCCCTGGGTTATTTTTTCATCTGAGATTTTTTAAGTGACTGCAGGGAATGATCACATTACATTAGCACATCATAAAGCGCCATTAACGCTACAGCTGCTAATGATGGCAGAGGCGTGAGGGGGGGAATGGTTGGCAGGGGGCACAGAATGTGACTTGATGTGAAAAGAAATACATTTTTCAGTTTTTCTCCCATCTTACATCCCACTTAAACTTGTTCAGCCAAGATCGTGCTCGGTGTCTCTTTCTGTTGTTTTGCCCTGGAGCTGCGAAGCTTATGTAGCTAACAAGTACTCAGAGGGTCCACTGACGATTAGCATTGTGCAAACCCAGTCCCAAATCATCACACATTTGCCTCAAACTGCACGGAGATGTTAAGCAATCTCGAACAGACTTATTTACTTGGTGTTTCACACAGAAAAAAGAACTATCAGAACAGGAAAGGCGGCAAATGCTCTCACCACTTGTTAGCTACACTAGCCTTGCTCCAATTCACTTCTTGATTAATCTCCTACATCTGAGTTGGAGAAATTCAGTTTAATTATTTGCCCTCATACTCTTCCAAACCCGCCAATTTAATAATGGAAATAATGGAAGAAATCCTCATCATCATCATCATCATTGTCATCATCATTGTCATCATCATTGTCATCATCATCGTCATCATCATCGTCACCACTGCAAGGTACACTATATGAAAAAAAGTATTGGGACGCCTGACCATTACACCAACAGGGACGTTAATGACACTGCGTAATAATCCATAGACTTTAATATGGAGTTGGTCCCCCTTTGAAGCTATAACAGTTTCCACTCTTCTTGGAAGGTGTTGGAGAAATGTTATCATTATTAAAGTTTCCTACATATTAAAACATTATTCTTATTACGGTTCTTATACAGTGGGGCAAAAAAGTATTTAGTCAGCCACCAATTGTGTAAGTTCTCCCACTTAAAAAGATGAGAGAGGCCTGT
>JBBPDC010018052.1:0-12997 GCA_037974485.1 Hemigrammopetersius urotaenia | reverse complement strand
ATTTCACCTTGATATTTCAGTGACTTGTCCGGTTCACGCACGTTTTAAACCTGTCTCCGTCTCTCCCCCGGACAGAGCGAGCTGTCTCAACACTACGCAAGCTGTGATGAATTTCACCTTGATATTTCAGTGACTTTTCCGGCTCGCGCACCTTTTAAACCTGTCTCCATCTCTCTGTCGGGGGGATGAGATTAACGGCGTTAAAAAAATTAATCTATGCCCACCTCTAAAAAAAACTGTGACTGAAAAAAAACTGAAAGCAGATCTGAAATCAGCATGAAAAACAGTTTTTTTGTTGACCTGTGTAATTATTAATTATACCATCCAAATGGTATCAAAGCAGATGTAACACCATCATAATTATTAATAATCATCAACAAACTATCACGATTAAGTTGTCATTCCTAAGGGTGTGATTAGGTGATTACAATACAATTTAAATATTAATATATATGTGCTGTTTTGTTTGCCTTGTGATGTGACCAGGGACAGTCTTTCAGGGTAGAGGCAAATTCTGAAAGGAATTTTACTTTAAGGAAATGGAATTGGAATTGAACTATTGGAATTTAATTGAGTGAAATTCTGCCTCACTCAAAAAAATGCATGAATGAATGGTGAGTGAGCTGTAAATAACTGACACTGGTGCCATGATAAGTATATGAATACACTGTTTATACCAGTGCATGATTACCAGTTTGACTTTCTTAAAATTCTTGCACATATTACATGAAGTCATATAAATTATGTTCATTCATGCATTTCATTCGTATATCCTGGCAGAGGCCTGGTTTGGTTGCAAAACATATGTAATTTAGCATGGGGATGTAACTAAGCATCGGATGGATTTGAAATCATTAACATTTGTAGCATTCTTTGTAAAGTGTTGTTCCAATGCAAATAATTGAGGTTTTTAAAAGGACAAGGCCCTCATGAAGAGAACTCTAAGTTGCTTTGTTGTATCCACGATCAGGTTCACTCCAATTCTCACAGACTGCATTGTGGTTTGGTGAACTGTAGGACTTAATTGACCAAAATGTTCCTTTACAGAGGTCAGATATTTCACATTTCAAATCATTATCCAGTTTAACAGGGATCAGAGATCTTCCACAAATCAGATTCTTTTGAACAGTTAAAGATCATACAAAAGCAACCCAAAGTTGGGTCTCTGCATACTAACACAACATCTCCTCCATCCATGCACCTCCGTGTATAATCCTAGGTTATGAAACTGTACCTTGCAAGGAATTCTGGGAAATGCTATTTTAATATTATTTAGGATGATGTTATGTAAAGTCATGCACAAATTAGGTATTCATATTTTACTCAAAGAAATTAAATGTAATAAATTAAATTGCATAGCAAGGAAAATCTAAATTTTCCTTGCATTTATTTCATATTTGTTATTTATGTGTTTCTTGATATTTATGGTATGCCATTCAGCAAAACAAGTCAAACTATTCCATTTTCCTTCACCTGCAAGTACTTCTCAATTCAATTGATGGATAACCCTAACCCTGCCGACCGAAGTCATGCTGGAATAAGCTCCATGTACATGCTACTAATAAATACCAAGATTGAAAGAAAACTGGCACCCTCTAGTGGATAAGCTCAGACTTACACTGCAGAAGGGCCTTCACTGCATTGATCTCTTCATTTACATGTACGGCATTTGGTAATGGATGCATGTGGCGGACACCCTTATCCAGAGCGACTTACTCGTTTTAGTTAACAGGGTCAGTCCCCCTGGAGCAACTGAGGGTTAAGTGTCCTACTTAAGGACACGATGAGCATGCAGCATGGTGGTCATCAAGTTCACAAGCAAGTGTTTTACCCACTAGGCTACTTCCAGATGAAATTCAGATGAAACTCTTCACCTGAAATATATTTGAATTACTGGATGCACCATAAGCTGACAATATGATAAAAGCTTCTTTCAATTTTCATTTCTCATTTTTTTATTTCATTTTCTTTTATCACTGGTATACACACAATATTATTTTGACTTAACATGCAATTTTTCCCCACATCCTCCGCAGCTCCAGTTAAACTGCAGTAAATAAGAGAGCCATCGTGAGTTCATCCGTCTTCACTTAAGTCCTAAAACAGAGAAAGTAATTTCTTGTCAACAGTTATTTTGTCCATGACATATGCTGTGCAATAACATGCTTTTTAATACTAAATACATTACATGTTGAAAGAATTTGAGTGTGTGTAAAGTGTAAAATTTAATATGGATTATTGAGCTGTGAGCATGTTAGAATATAAGCAAACAGTCAGAACATTCAATGCTGAACATACGCTTTACAGGCCAGCTTGTCTGCTCAAGCTCAGTAGAGGTTTTGCCTGAAGGTTTTTATTTGAATTGAATATGACTGGACTAGGTTGAACCAATTGAAGATAATTAATACAGTATAGTGGGCTCTTCAGGGTTCAAAACACTTCAGTGGGCACTTCTGAGAGGTTACTATAAATGTATACAATTCATATAAAAATATGATGAATATCTATAACTAAAATATAGATATTTACATTGTTAAAAATAATGAAATATTGAAATTTGCTTACATATACATAAGGGATATTTTTTAAAAAATAATTCATTTACTTGCTTTATTTTATTTACTTTACTTACTAATTTACTAATTTATTAATTCATGTAATACTTATTTTACTTCCTTGCTTACTTAATTACTTACATAAAATATTATATCATAGAAAAAAGTTAATATACATTTTTTACCATTTGGTCCAGGTGTGGACAATCAGCCACATCATGTTTTTAAGTCAAAATCTATCTTCTCTAATGTAGCACCATTTCGGAACTTAAGAAGCAAAAACTGGACTCCAAACATGTTTCGAATGTTCAACTACACCTGGGAGGGAAACTGTTTCTCTGCACAGTTCCTTTAAAATGCAAATCCGTAGGGCTTAGGCTGTGTAGGAGTACACAGAGGTCTCAGTAGGAGGAGAGGGCGAGGTTTTCTGAATATGACAAAGCTGTCCTTGAAAATGTCTGGGGGATGTGCTTCTGTAGACCTGTGTGGCGTTTGTTCCAACAGAAACTGAAGATGGTCATATTAATAAAGGGGAAACGTATCAGTGAACAGTGTCTGGAGACCAATACCAACATTTTTGATGTCTAAAAAGCAAAAGAATTCCAGAATGCTCCAAAACGACCTTTTCAAGAGTTCCTTACAAAAACAAGCTTGAGATATTTCAGTTCTAGCACTCTTATGAACAAAGGAAACCTGTCACACCCAAAAAACTGCTAAAGCCCCTCGTCTATGTACGTGCTGTGCAAGAATGGAAACTTTTACAACATTCTTCTTTATCAGAAACTGCTGCTGTGTTTATTGCAGCCCAACCTAAGACACAGTATGCTCTGGGTGATGCAGAATTAATCAGAAGCAATTATTTGAGAGTGCTTCAATTTCAGCAGTTTTAGAATTTGGAAAAAGTGAACGAAAGAAAAGTTCAATTAAGAAGAAATATCAGCTAATTTCAGTTCAATTAAGAAGAAATATCAGCTACTATTTAAACTGAAGTAAATCTGGGATTTTTATGTTATCAACTTGTAATGAAAAAAATCAGAATAGAAGAATTTTTTACTGGTGGTCTTTTTTCTCTGGTGGACTTTTGGCCCTGATTAGACAAACTTGGCTGGTCCATGTGTTTCTAGCAATGCATTTTTAGCAATGTTTGGTGAAGTCCCTGCTCAAACACACCCATTAATTAGTGAGTGTGTCTGAGGTTGAGACCAAACCATTCTGGAAACCTGACCCAGGACCCAGGAGTCGGCACCCATGCATTACCTGAGTAGCGCAGTTATCATTGTAGCTCAAAGGTACAGAAGCAAACTTCAGGCACTTAAATTGTTTTGGCTCAATTGTAAATGTGGCGCACGGGAATATGACCCATGACTGTCAATGCCTACCACAGTGCGTAGATGCCAAGATAAGGCTGGATGACTCTACTCCTGTCAGAAATTAACCGTAGCCTGAGAGCTAGCATAAGGTACCTAATCATCGTACCTAATCATCTTCACTGCTGCTGGAGGAGGATGAGGAGCCATGACCTTTCTTTTTATGTCCTTTGGGCTTCTTGTGTACTTTGTGCTTCTTATGCTCTTTGTCTTTAGACTTCTTATGCTCCTTGTCTTTGTCCTTGCTCTTCTCCATGTCCTTACTCTTGTCCTTCTGTTTGCTCTATTAAAGAGACAGATGGAAGAACAAACAGATCTAATAAATGTGTCATCAGAACTCATAAAGGTATGTAATGTCACGCCAACTCTTTTGCCAAGATGTCTAGTTTAAAGTGGTTATTGCAGTTTTTCTGTTTCCACACACCATTTGAGAAGACCAGCTGCTGTTTATGTGTGGTGTACATCAACTGTTCATGATGAACATAACAATAGAAATGGTGCAAAACACCAGTTTCAGAGATATGAGGGTTTATTACACTAGTGACCTTAAGTATGACAACTCAACACATAATAAATCTGCATTCGTCTCATATTAATGGATTTCCCAATATACCAGGTCTTGGGTCAGTGAGCACCTCATAGGATGTTACAACACAATATCATTGACTAATGCAGTATTCATTTAGTGCAGTGTTTTACTGAGAAACTGAAGACATTCTCACCGAATCCTTTTCCTTATCCTTCTTTCCAAATCCAAAAATGCCTTCCACCTGCTGACCCTCTGCCTTCTTTGCCCCTTCCTCCTTGTCCACAGCTGAAAGAGAAGAGGGGAGTGAGACATGAAACATTACACCTCTTCATACTCTTAAGTTATTTGAATAGCTCTTTCTTACCTGAAGATAAATCAAAGTCCATGTCTGAGGTGTAAACTGAAAGGGTGTCTCTAGTAGAGCACTTCCTGGACAGATGCCTTAATCACACCTTCTGCTCTGGAACTGGTCTGTCAGGAGGGTACTGCTAGCCAATCCGAGCAGAGGGGGTTGGGTCTGGCTACAGGTGAGCAAAATGCAGCCCAAATGTTTTGATTACTAACATTCAAAGCACTTTACTTACATATACACACTTAAATGTTTCAGATTACCAAATAAACTTAAATATTAGACAAAGATAGTCCAAGTAAACACAAAATGCTGTTTTTAAGTGATGATTTTATTTATTAAGAAAAAAAATCAAACCCTATGGCCCTATGTGAAAAAAACTCGTTGTGCCACACTTAGCAGCAACAACCACAATTAAGAATGAGTTTTTCACATCGATGTGGAGGAATTTTGGCCCAATCTTCTTTCCAAAATTGTTTTAATTCAGCCATATTGGAGGGTTTGTGAGCATGAACATGCCCCAGCATCTCAATTGGATTCAAGTCTGGACTTTGACTAGACCACTCCAAAACCTTCATTTTGTTTTTTTAAAACCATTCAGAGGTAGACTAGCTGGTGTGTTTTGGATCATTGTCCTGCTGCAGAACCCAAGTGTGCTTCAGCTTGAGGTCACAAATTGATGGGCGCTCATTCTCCTTCTGGATTTTTTGGTAGAGAGCAGAATTCATGGTTCCATCAATCACAACAAGTCGTCCAGGTCCTGAAGCAGCAAAGCAGCCCAGTTTATTTCTTATGGTTTAATTAAGAACACTGTTCTTAACTGTGATGAGATATTGTTCTGAGTTCTTTTGTGACTTATTGAATGAGTCGTCATTGAGCTCTTGGGGACATTTTTGTAGGCCGGTCTTTCCTAGGAAGGTTCACCACTGTTCCATGTTTTCTCCATTTGTGAATAATGGCCCTAACTGTGGTTCTCTTGAGTCCCAAAGCTTTAGAAATGGCTTTGTAAACTTTTTCAGACCGACAGATGTCAATTATTTTGTTTCTCATCTGTTCCTGAATTTCTTTAGATTGTGGCATGATGTCTTCCTTTTTGGGCTCTTTTAGCCTACTTTTTAAGTGATCTCTGTCAGGCCGGTGTGTGGATGAGGAAAGGGGAGGACGCCGGACTGAGCAGAAACAAACAGGAATGCAAGACTGAGAAGAATCTTGACGCATGTCTTCCTCTTCTTTTGAGGTTCAAGACAAGCAGTGCTTGTAGCTCTGAGAGGACAAGAAGTGACGCGTGATCAGTGCTGATAAATAAGGAGGTGCAAGTCTGTTCTTGGCCTTGAAGGCAAATATTAGGGGTTTGAACTTAATGCGAGTGGCCACAGGGAGCCAGTGAAGTTTCTGTAGTAGAGGCATAATATAATTTAGGAAAGTTGACGACTAACCTTGCAGCTGAATCAGCTGAAGTACTGTCGTTACATTTAGTGGAAATCCAGCCGGTGGAGAGTTGCAGTAGTTCAATTTAGAGATCACCAGAAACTGGACAAGTGACTACGTAGCTTAAGTGGTGAGAAAGGGTCACATTTTTCTGATATTATAAAGAAGGTTTCTGCATCACTGGAGGGGGAAGGAGAGAATAAGTTGAGTGTCATCTGCATAAAAGTGGTAGGAAAAGCCATGTGAGGTGATTACATCCCCAAGAGAACCAGTATATAGAGAAAAGAGAAGCAGTCTAAGGACCCAGCCTTGCAAAACATCAGTGGACAATCTTTGCCGGGTAGACTGGGAGCCATTTTAGATTAGATTAGATTCAACTTTATTGTCATTACACATGTACACATGTACAAGTACACAAGTACACATGTACATTACACATGTACAAGTACAAGTAGCTGGTACCTCCGGTCATCAAGGTAGGAAGCAAACCATTGCCAGTCTGTGCCAAATATCCCAAGGCTGGAGAGAGTAGCCAGGAGGATCTGATGGTTAACCGTGTTGAAGGCAGAAGACAGTTGGCTGATCTAGCTGCATGAAGTTCTTCTGAGACGGCTAGTAAAGTAGTTTCAGAATGTGCAGCCTTAAACTCGTACTGGTCCTGAAGATATTGAGTTCCTTTGGAAATGAAGGAGAGATGAATTGAGAACTGAGAAAAGGGAATTCCATATTGAATTTTGAATGAATCTTTACAAAACATACAGCACTGACACTTCTCATGTGTGTACAGATGATTGCTTATTTCACTGGAAAACCAGAGTGTATGAAATCTTTTAAGATGCATCTAGTGAGTTTTCAGTATAGGTTTTCGGGAATACCACATATTTATGTTCATTTTTGGATATGTTATGTGACTGACATCGTTTTATTACAATGTCACAGTCAGTGTTCTATCATTAAAATATCTACATTCTCAAAACATTCACATGGCTCAAATTAAATATAAGTCACTAACACTTGACCACAGAGTGACGTCCTGGTCGGCACCGGGCTACTTAATCCTATCATTCAGGTTTATGTGCCTACTTGCTCCCTTTGCTCCAAGGAACATTGTCTGGCTCTGCAAGGTGAGTAGGGTTATAGTTCTCTGCCAGTGGAAAGAGCTGCAAGGAGTTACCAGAGCAGCAGAATGCTTCTCTATATTCAAGAACCTCAGGAAGTCTCATCTATACAGAGAACACCTCCTCTCCTGATGATCTGTCCTAAATCACACTTATTCTTTTATCTGAATAAGCTTACATCATCTTTCACTACACCCTATTTAAAGATTTAGCTCTTATAACTATCCCCTGATTTTCCCACTGTCATGAAGCCTAAGCGATTCCTCAAATTGTAAGTCATTTGGATAAAAGCATCATGTAATGTAGTATGGGCACTTATTTGTATTTCAAGTTCATGAAAATCTTTTGTGAAAGTCTTTAAAAAAACCTTAAAAAAGCCCTTAAAAAATAGTCTTTAAAAAATGGAATAAATAAATGATTTTTATTTCACCACTAGGTGGTGCCATAGCCTTGAGTCATTGTACTTGTTTTTCGTAACTGCTCAGAAAGCGGGAGTAATGAAGTGATGAAGGCATGAATAATATTCTTTATAATTTACTCTTTATATTTATTTTAAGGTCTGATGCCTTGGTAGTTGGTACGCCTTTTCAGAAATCTGGCCACCTTTTCAATTGGAATACTGACAGAATCTGTATAAACAGCAAGAAACATGCAGATTACTCGTTTCATCAAGGCTCTTTTTATTCAAAAGCTCTGATAAGTCTAATCTGCGGGAGAGTGAAAAGAAAAAGATGTACAGTCAAGCAAATCAGCAGAGAGCAGGCCGAATGCAAACAAACATAAAAATTCAACCCCTGCACCAGCCTGGACAAAAACTGCACTGGTAAAGGTCTAATGCTAGATTTCCTGCAATTTTATCTAATCAGTGTTTCTATGCTAATTTAATTTATATCCATTCATTGCATTTCTTCTAAATCACCATGCCTAATCACCCACTGTCAGCCCAAGCCCTCTATTTGTTCAGTTAAATCACACAGAATTTCTGATTAGAAAAGTTTACCCCAATTCTTTGCACCATGTCATCCTAGGTCAAAAATCTCTGTAATCACTGAAACAGCATCCAAATGCCAAACATGTGGAGGAAGCAGAAGCCTGAGGGGCAAAATCATCCTGATTTTCAAGTCCTCAATGTGTTCTAATCAACTTCACCTCATGATTAAACTCTTTGCAACACAATCTGACACACACAGGACAAGGGGGGCAAGGGTTTTTTCATAGGAAATTTCCACTGGTATTCCAAACATACCACGTGAGAATGATTTACAGTGGTGGTGAATGGAACCAATGGCTTATCATATCTTATTCAAAGAGCAGTCCAAGCTCAAACATACTTCATATTTCAAAGCAGTGGACATATTTTAAAGCAGTGTTTTTGTGACATCACAAAACCAATGAATTTAATCTTTGCAGCTTAGCATCTGTATAGAGTGACTCATCAATTTTTTAAAAATTTTGTGATTATGTATTATACGCAACTTCCATGTGGGCCCTTTAAAGTGCTATTAAAACAAATAGCACTTTAAAGGGTTTTGTTCCTTTAGGGAAGGCCACATTTATGTGTATCAATGACCTTTCAAACGGTTCATCTAACAAACTGTAATAGAGCCAGTGCAGTAATAGAATTACCCACAAGCCCAAAAACTAGTATCAGCAGGGAGAGTAGATTAAAAGCACGGTGAAACAGAGTATAAGCTTCTCCAGGTGTTGATTAAGAAGCTACATTCGTCGTGAAACTGGTGGATTATAGTTTGTGTTTGTTCAATATTTAGAATGGAGGCTTGTCACTAGTGACAAGTGTAGACTCCACATCTAGGCTTGTGGCTTGGTTGGTGGCCCTCCAGGTAAAACTGCCATCGCTCTGTGGCTCGGACCATCTTGTCCCATCCATCAGATTGTCCTTCCCTGGGTCACCTGAGAAGAGCTCATTTCTTTCCTCCCCAATTTCTGGTGCCTGACTCTCTCCGTCTCCCGCTGTCTCCTTAAGAGTTTAAGGTCAGGGTTAGTGAACACAGCACAATATAACAATATACTGTAATGTTCCCCTGAATTAGCAGCAAACTAGCTAGATGTAGTCACATTGCAGTGAACAGTTTGCTTTTTCCTGGTCACCTCATATTCCATGTAACCACTACATAACTGCTGGCTGCCCTGCAAATATCAGTTACTTTGGGCCATTAACAGTGCAAGTATTCAAATGCTTCCATACTTTGGAAAAGCCCAGAAATTCATTTTAAAAGTAAATGACAGGGCAATTTGCATTGGATTATTAAAACTGAGATTATTGCCAAACATTGTTGCCAACTTTACCTTGTCCTCTTCTTTTTTCTTATTCTCGTCACCTCTGCAATGTGAAGGGGAGCCGGACTTTTGTAAACAGAAAAGGACATGTATTTAATAAGCAGACTGTCGCACTTTCTTTTTCTCAGCATATTAAAATGTTAAAACAATATCTAGGCAAATTGAAGGGCCTGTTCCTTACTATTTTCTAGATGTGCTTTAAGATGGATATCTATAAATGCCCTTTGTTCCAATTTGCTGTTGTGTCCAACAGTCCAGACTGAAACAATCCAAAAATGTGAGGGGCTGAACTGAAAAGTTTTATACGATAAGAGGCCTTGATATTAAAAAAAAGCTCTATTTAACAAAAAATGGAGGACTGTAAAATAAACATGAAATATTCACAGAACTGATAACTAGAACTAGAAATGTGGGAGCTGTCCCAGCGGAGGCCCTGGGAGCTGCACCTGCGGAGCGGTAAAGGACAGATAAGGTGTAACAAAGGCAAAGAAACAGATGGAGCAGGCTGAAGAACAGAGAAGGGAGAAAGCAGGACCTACATACAGACTGAGGCCTAAAATATGGAACAAGGAGCAAGGCAGAACACAGGACAGGTGCAGGACACTGGGCTGGGAATGGGATCGAGGAAACAGCAAAGACAGACCTTGGAAAGGAAACTAAAAAGGAAATGCCGACAAGGGATCTGGGGCTGAACTGAGGACAGAACATGAGGATGGACAGAGGATGAGAGACTTTGTAGGACAGGAGGTTGAGGAGAAACAGGAGACTGGACAGAGGACAATGCACAGAGCCCTGACCGGAAACTTAGTAGAAGGTTGAACATGGGATTAAATAGGGTTGTGACAGGGTGGAAGACTCTACAGGAAGGCAGGGTACAAGATGAACCTGTGGGTCAATGACTGGGACAGGGACAGAGGCAGGAACACAGGTACTTTAACAGGGACTGGGACTAACAGAAAGGGTGACACAGGGACAGAAACAATGACTTGGACAGGGACAGGAATGTGGATGATACGAATAAAAGGTATGGATACATTGACTGGGGCATATTAACATTTGAGTGGGTTTAGTGCAGATGAGGATCTATATACATGGGCCATAGCAACATCAGGGCCTCCGTCTGAGGACAAACTAGAGACTGGGAGGCTGGTGACAGGGGACCAGGAGAGTGAGAGCTTGTGATTGGGAACCAGGAATCTAGATGCCGACAGCCAGGCAGAGCCAGGTGGTGGGGCATCCTGCAAGGCTCATTCTCTGCAGCTTTGGGCACTGGCTGCCAGGAATGGCATGGGACCCTCTGGAACCACTGGGAGTTTCTGCAACATCTCGGGGTCCTCCAGATCATTGGAGGGTCCACCAGCAATAAGCAACACTCCAATTTATAAGGGGACACCAGAGACATGGTGTCAGTACCAAAGGACACAGGTAAAGATATTTCCTCTTGAGCCTTAGGAGGAACCAGTCATGATGTGCGCTCTGGAGCACTAGAGGACATTGGTGAAATTTTCTTTTTCTTGTGTGGCTTTTTCCCTGATGATGTGTTCTGCAGAGATGGAGATGGCCACCATTTCCACCAATCAAACTTGTTAAATCCCCAGATTTTATGAATGCAAGAAAGGTTGCCATAATGTAGGCCTCATCCTCGCCAGCTATTTTCATTTTGTTGCTGACTAAAATAAACATGAAATATTCACAGAAGTGATAACTGGAACTAGAAAGCAAAATGAACAATTGCAACCAGAGGAAACACAGCTTAAGATAAACACATGGGAAAAGCCACAGCTGACCTGCAAACAAAGAACCAAAGACAGAGGCATATAAATATGAAGGTACTCAAAACAGCTAACATACAAGCAGTAGGGCAGAATGGGGCAGAGCTACACACATGAACAAAAACAGACGCCATGTGAGGGCAGAGAATGACAGAATCATATGTGTAAAGAAGATGGAGTGACAGAAAGGAGTAAGACTGTAACATTACCATAAGTCACTATAGTAGACATGTATTGTAAGGGGAAATTGAAAAGGAGCTTCTGCAACTTCAGTGATGGAGGTTTGAAAATGATAAGTACATTCTACAATGACTTTTCCATTTTGTGAGAAGTATTTCTTCATGTGGCACAAAATGACAGACACTGGAAACGTTCTGCTGTGAATGCTAGAAATTCCTCCATCCGGTAGAAACCTGAAGAGGGAACAATTATGCCAAAATGATATTCATGAATCACCTTCTCCTTCTTGTTTCTGCTCTTTTTCTCTTTGCCCTTTTCCTTCCCCCTCCTCCTTTTCTCTTCCTCCTCACTGCCTGATGAAGATGAAGAGTCGGAGTCCTGTCAAACCAAGAAGACAATGTTCTACTTTGAGCTGAAACTTATTGCAGAACCTTTTATATGAAAGAGAGAAAACCCCATTTAAATACTCTACATCATGCCTTGAGGTTCACTTCTATACATCTTTGAAATCTATATTACCATTTCCCAACTTGTCTTGCACCTGAGGCTGTTTTGTTACTGTGCCTTTAAGACTGATTTATGTAAATGACCTCTGTTCTCATCAGATACCCTTAAATGTCTTGTGTCTCTTTCAAGAAGCTGTCCATGCTAAAACGTCCTTTATAACTTTGAACGGGCTAAACTGCTGCAGGATGAAAAGGTGGACACAACAAGTTGGTTCCTATGACATCACAGAATCTAGGTGTTTATAGGTGTATGTACTGTAGTGCAGTGAAAGAGACCTTTTGAAGCAAATGTTCAAAGATTGTATTTCATAGAAAAGTAGGGGGATACTTTCCATGATGTGGGCCCTTTTAAAAATAAGGCATTCAAAAATTGCTCTTTGGCTCAAAGACATCAAATAACCACATCTGGTTTCCTAAAGATGTGCTCTTCAATCCAGTACACAAATATTTGGGGTTGGAGCATAACTAGTCCTGAGGACTGGTTTGAAATCTGGTACCCTCAGGAACCTTTAATGGATGGTTCTTTGAAGAAACAATAAAATGTGTGTGGAGAACCTTTGTCCCCATAATGTCACCAATTAAAGACAAGTCAAGAACCATTGAGGAAAAACACGTATTTTCCTTTTACCTGTGTAGTGGTGACACAGTACACTGCATAAGTGTTCTATATAATCTGATTCAGCACAAGATCAAAGTTTCTTGTTAAAGATGTTTCCATCTTGTAGAAAATCTTTTTTGAAAGCCTGAAATCCTCTTCTGAAGTCTATCAGAATTCACCCTGGACTGATGGAAATGCTAATTATCGATAAATGTTGACCTAATATTTTTCCGTTTAACTTTAGCGCATAAATTCTATATCGATACTTCAGATGTCGCAAAAACTACTTTGGAAACA
>JBBPDC010018033.1:0-12998 GCA_037974485.1 Hemigrammopetersius urotaenia | reverse complement strand
TAGCTCAGAGTCGTGGGCTCGCGCCCTTGACTCTGACAATAAGTCCCAAGTGTCAAATTTGCATTGCTACAGTACCAAAGTGGACAGAGAAAAAGAATAAATAAGCAGAATAACCCACAAAATAAAAGCTACACAACACAACAGTGCAATACAAATAATACATAATACTCACTTATGTTCTATAACGGTTTAATCCTCACTTTTATGCTCAACAAATAATATACAGTTAGGAACACCCTGCAAAGAGTTTTCCCACTTAGAAATCATGGAGGGGTCTGAAATTCACATTGTAAGTGCATACCCACTGTGAGAGACAGAATGTACAAATAAAACAGGAAATCACATTGTAGAATTTGTAAAGAATTTATTTGTATTGTACTGCTGTACAAAAGTATTTGAACACCTGAGAAAATCAGTGTTAATATTTGGTACAGAAGCCTTTGTTTGAAATTACAGAGGTCAAACGTTTCCCGTAGTTCTTGACCAGGTTTGCACACAATGCAACAGGGATGGCCCAATCCTACACACAGATCTCCTCTAGATCTGTCAGGTTCCTCCAAAGAATTTCGAATGGATTTACAGTGCATCTGGAAAATATTCACAGCGCATCATTTTTTCCACATTTTGTTATGTTACAGCCTTAACAGCCTTGGCTTAGGGTCGTTGTCCTGCTGAAAGATGAACCGACGCCCAAGTCTGAGGTCAAGAGCGCTCCGGAGCAGGTTTTCATTCAGGATGTCTCTGTACATTGCTGCAGTCATCTTTTCCTTCATCCTGACTAGTCTCCCAGTACCTGGCGCTGAAAAACACCCCACAGCATGATGCTGCCACCACCATGCTTCACTGTAGGGATGGTATTGGCCTGATAATGAGAGGTGCCTGGTTTCCTCCAAACATGATGCCTGGCATTCACACCAAAGAGTGTCCGCATCAGAGAGGGAGACGGCTGGAAGATGGCGTTCATAACCCCCCCCCCCCGGTCATTACGAAACCCTGGTTATGCCCTTCGGACTCTGCTTTTCAACAACTCATAAACAACGTTCTCCGGGACATGCTGGGACGATGGGTTTTCGCCTCCTTGGATGACATCCTCAGCTCTTCCAAGACCTTGGATGAGTACATCCAGCATGTCCGGGCAGTCTTAAAGAGGTTGCTGGCCCACCAACTGTTCTGTAAGTTGATGAAATGTGCCATCCACCATTCAACACCACATTCCTGGGTTTTGTCATCTCCTCTAAGGGAGTGGCCATGGATCCTCAGAAGCTGGAGGCTGTGCGTTCGTGGCCCCTACTCACATCTTTTAAACAGCTGCAACGTTTTCTGGGCTTCTGGGGCTTCAGTTCGGTTGCGGTGCCTCTGACTGCCCTCACCAAACCCAAGACTGGACCCTTCAAACTCACTCCAGAAGCCATCACTGCCTTTCATCATCTCTGTCAACATCATCTCTCACACCCATCCTCATTCACCCGGATCACACCAAACCATTTGTTGTTGAGGTGGACGCCTCCGATGTGGGCGTAGGGTCCGTCCTCTCACAGCAAGGTCCAGACCAGAAACAACACCCATGTTGTTTCTTCTCTAGAAAATTCGACCCACGCAGCAGCGTTACGGGGTGCCATCAAGTGGACTCTAGAAGAATGGCGTCACTGGCGCCAGGGCAGCATTGTCCCATTTACAGTCTAGACGGAACACCAGAACTTCATTACCATCAAAAACGCACGTCAACTCAATCCCCGTCAGGCTCGTATGGCACGCTTCTTTGAGCAGTTCCATTTCTACATCTCCTACCGTCCGGGGCCCAAAGAATATCAAGGCGGATGCCCTCTCCCATCAACACCAGGTGGAGAGTCCCCGGACGGAGCCTGCACCTATTCTACCTCCTCACGTCATCATCTCTCCTCTCTGGTGGGGGTTAGAAGACAGGGTCTGCCAGGCACAGACCTTGGAACCTCCTCCAGTGGAGGCCCCTGAAGGACGACTCTTTGTGCCCACCACGGTATGCCAGGAGGCATTGAAATGGGCGCATGATTCCGCCCTGGCTGGTCACCCAGGCATCATCCGTACCATATCGTTCCTTCAAAGAGCATTCTGGTGGCCCAGAATGAAGAAGGATGTCAAAGAATGCGTCCGGGCCTGTTCGGTCTGCGCCCGGTCAAAAAACCCTAATTCTCCCTGTGGCAAGGAATTACAACAACTTCCAGTCCCTAGTCACATGTGGTCGCACATCTCTCTCGATTTCGTCACTGGACTACCTGACTCCAGGGGTAAGAACACCATCTGTACCATTGTGGACTGCTTTTCCTAGGCTGTTCACCTGGTGGCCCTGACCGGACTCCCCTCCTCTTTGGAAACTGCCAAGATTATCATCGAGCACATAGTCCGCTTGCATGGGTTTCCCCGGGACATCATCTCGGACAGAGGCCCCCATTTCACTGCTAAGTTCTGGAAGGCCTTCTGCCATCTGATTGGCTCGACCATCAGCCTCTCGTCTGGATACCACCCTCAGACGAACGGTCAGACGGAGCGGACCAATCAACAACTGGAGAGCTTCCTTCGCTGCTTCGTATCTGAGCGTCAGCGCTCCTGGACCGACTACCTCGTCTTGGCTGAACTCTCTCACAACCTTCACGTCTCCTCTGCCCCCGGATTAAGCCCATTCGAGGTGTGCAATGGTTTCCATCCTCCGGTGTTCGAACATCAAGAACCGGAGGTTGACGTACCTTCGGCCCAACAGTTGGGCAGATCCGATGGCTCTGGACCCGCACCAGGAGAGCCATAGTTGCTGCCAACGATGGGTACGTCCGGCAGCACGGCTGTTGGCACCCACAGAGGCGACTGTTCCACGTTGGCTCTCGCCTTGGTTCATGGGTCCCTACCGCATCACTCATCGGATCAACCCTGTCACCTTCCGGCTCCAGCTGTCTGCCTCTCTAAAAATATACCCTGTGTTCCACGCCTCTCAGCTTTAACCTGTTTATTTTTCTCCTCTGTCTCCCCAGGCTCCTGACCCTCCTCCGCCTCGGATCATCAACAGTGGTCCCGTCTACATAGTTTGGCGGATCCTGGACTCACCATGCCAAGCACCCAGTACCTCGTCGACTGAGTAGTCTGTTACGTATTCAGTGTAGTTGTTGACGCTGTTTTCAGCCGCAGTACGGAAAACTTCCCAGTCCATGATGCTGAAGAAGTGACGCAGTGCGTTGTCTGATTGGTCGGTCCAGCGTATGCTATTTAACTGGTCTACTCTGCAAATTGGGCTCAGTGAGTGCTCCATTCACTGAACGTGTACCCCGCAGTACATTCACTGAAGAATTCACACTGAACATGCATTGTTCCCTCACAAATTGTCACAATGACAGTCACGCATTTTCTTGAGTTGTGAAGAAGCCTGCTGCAGCATGTAGTATGACTGCTCTGTGTCTTGTCCTCGTATTTTAGTGTTTTAACCCCCCCCCACCCCCCATTTTCAACTGTTATCTCAGAGTGTTTTTCACTCCCTCTAATGCTAATGTTTTTTTAAGCAATAAGATTGTCTGATTCTGATTATTTATTTACCTTTACATTTTCTTTAAGGGTAATGCATTAAACTGACTTTAACATTAAAAACATTAAAAATTAAATTGTTGTGGAAGCATATTTGGGGGCATAAATAGGCTTTATTTTTCCAAAACACAACAACACGGTTTTTCACTTTACGCGGGTGCCCTTGGAACGTAACTCCCGAAACTGTACACCGACACAGATCCACCTGACCTCATGTGCAGTTCTACTTCAGTCCTTCAGGAACTCGACACTAGATGGCAGTAGTGTTAAGTGAATAGAGAGTTGTAATATATTCGTTGTCCGCGAGGGGCAGAAGATGCAGACTGAACTCCCGTTTACGTCATCACAGGAGAAGAAGTGCTGGTAAAGTAAAAACATAAAAGAATATCTGCGCTTTTCGGCTTGTTGTTATAAACCGAGGCTACATAAATGAAATTACATCGGCTGAGAAAAAGGAGACACATTATAGTAACCGAGGTCTCAGAGGCTTTACTGTCAGACATGTAGACCCGCTCCGCCTCTCCACCAGGAACATCGCTCGCTATGTTCAGAGAAGCTCACCGCTTCTTACCCACAAGCAAACACCATTTTACAGGATCACGAGATGTAAGCGGAACTTACAGTTTACTTTTTCTTGTTAAACGTGTAAAATAAAAACTGAAAATAGTTTTTCTCTTTTGACAGAACGGTTTTGTGGATCATATTTTCCTTCCATGAGGTAATATACATTTGATATGTAATTTCTGCTACAGCTGACTACAGCAGTGTATGGCCCAAAATATAAACATCTTTAAAGAGCTCTTATTTCTGGAGAAATAGTCCTACTAAAGTCCAAGTGAAAATGTAGGAATATTTTCTCCTATTTCTGAAATTGGAAAAGACCAATTTCAGAAATGTCATTTGCCTTCATGGCATCATTACTTTAAAAAGTTGAAGTAGATTAAGAGAAGAAGGATTTTTAGAATTCAGTAATTACATGTATTCATTATATTAATAAAATGTTTGTTTTCTGTTTCCTGAGGGGAAAAAGTTATGCTGAGAAAAATATTTAACTGTAGAACTGCTGTTTTTAAGTTGGTTAGTAAGATTTACTGTGTGTTACCTTTTGGAGTTTCAACATCGAGCCAGCATCCAGAGCACATTAAGAAGGGAATCCTTCTTCCTGACCTCAGAAAAGGCTTGTAAATCGTTAGAATGTTAGAATGAGCGTGCATTTATGTTGGTCTGGCACTGCAATGTATGATGGACATTTTCGAATGCCATGTGAAAGCTTGAGTGAAGCTGAAGTTTGTGCAAATCATTCAATATTCTGACATACATAAAGCACTGAACAAAAAACGTGAAAATTTCAGAATTTGATCCTTTATAGACATCTCCTACAAAAATAGAGTTTATCTTTTGGGAGCAGTTATCACAGTGCTTTGAGGAAATGGTGAGAATGGACAACATTAATATTTACATTCTGCATCATTCTGATATACCAGTGGTTTACAGCTGATCACATTGCCGACAAACTATCAAATGAATCAAATGACAAACTCAAAAAATGATTATTTTTAAGGTTAGAGCATGGCATGGATACGAGTTCATATTAATGTTAGAGTGAGAGTGTATTCATATTGGTACGGCACTGCAAAATATGATGGGTTTTATGGAATACCATGCAGCGAAAGTTGAATGAAGCTGAAGTTTGTGCAAATTGTTCCAGCCAGCGCAGGACAGAACGTGTGTGTATGGTTCATATGTGCATCTCAGTGTATTTAATATTTGTTCAATATACATCCAAAAAACAGAAAAGTTAGATTTTTGGACAATATTGGTGTTATTATATACACTATGTAAACTTTGTTAACTGATTGTTACAAATCTGGGAATCTTGATTTTTACGGTGTCTTTTGTCAGCAATTAACATGGTATTAACTCAAATCCTTAGTTACTGCAGTTTGTATGGTTCTTTATTAGACAAGAGCAAGCAGATTGGCACTGTTCTATCAGCACTGCGCTCAGCAGAGGTTTCTGTACCAAATTACTGAGCTCTCAGGACAACTGATCCATTTAGTTTCTGATAGTGATCTTAATGTTTCCTCTCTGCATTGTGTTCACTGGCTGAAGTTGCTGTTGGTTCCCTAATGCTTTTCTGTTCCTTTAAAAGTGAAAGAGAAAACCAAGCAGACCACGCAAGTCACATTCAGCACAAAACACGCTGTCACAGAGCAGCCATTTCACACATCTAATTCCGAGATGGCTGAAGTAATGCCTATGGGCAAAGAAGGGTGAGTCACATTCCTGTAACTTAATTTTATCAAAATATTGTCTCACTGATGACTCTTTGTTGTCTGACTCATCTAAATCCAGTCTAAATTGAAAAGTATGACTTTTGCCGTTTTCGTTCACATCTCTCTCAGCAGTCAGTCTCTATCGTACATATTCTAGTCTTTTCTCCTTAAGTTGATTATGAGAAGGATTTTTAGAATTCATTATTTATTCATTAGAATTGTAAAATGTTTGAGTTCTGTTTCCTAAAAAAATGTTGCTAAGAAACATATTTAACCACAGAACTGCTGTTTGTTTTGGTTAAAGAGGTCTGCCGAATGTGCCACATTTTGGGCTTTTACCAACAAGCCAGCAGCTACATAAAATTAAGGAGGACTTCCTTTCTCCTGACCTGAGCAAAGGTAAGTTATAAATCATGGTTTTGCCGGGCTGGGAAACAACAAAGTGCTTTAAATTAAAAAAAAAAAAAAAAAAAAAAGGACCTTTAATAGACTCACTTCACCTTTGCATTTGTTTGTTTAGCTAGTGCCCTGGAATATCTTGAGAACATTGGTAGAGCGGTTGGCGAACATCTTGGGAAGAAGATCAGACTAAGAAATGTGGAACAATATAGATTCAGAATTGGATCCTTTATCAACACCACCTACAAAGATGCACCTGATCTTTTAGAGGAGTGGGAGCAGTTCTATCTTGAAGAGCACATGAAAATGGAAGTAATTGGGGTTCTAGAGAAGTTTCCGTGTAATGCAGCCAGTGCTGAGCTGGTTCTAATGGTGTGTGAGGATGGAAAAGTGTTTGGTTTTGAAGAAGAGCGGCTGCATCTGGTCGCTGACAACCTGGAAGAGCTGTTTGAGTCTGGGGTCCAGTTTCCTGGCATCAAGTACTTCTACCGTGGCCAGTGCTTTGAGAAAATGGTGAGAAGGACATTGCTGCCTCAAATAATGAAATCATTATTATTTACACTCATTTTGATGATGTTTCATATCAGTGGTTTTCAGTCAGTCACCTTGAAAAATCTATATTCATCTATAAAAATTCATATTAATGTTAGAATGACTGCGTTTGTATTTCACATGTAAATATTTGTTCAATACTGACATCCTAAAAGCAAACTCCAAGTTAGATTATTAGTTGGATGTTAACTAGTGGTGCAACGGATCAAAAAATTCACGGTTCGGATCGGATCAAGGTATTAAGTCACGGATCGGATCAAGACAAATTAAACTTTCCATTTATTTAAGTATTTTTGCCCATTAAAAACATTCAACTCAAGACTTATTCCACGCAATTATATAACGGCAATATAGGGTATAATTACAGTAAACCCCAAGTTTTACACGGATCCGGACTCGCTCGTGAATTTTCCGTCTCTCTCTCTCTCTCTCTCTGTATCTCTCTCTCTCTCTCCCTCCCTCCCTCTCTGTCTCTCTCTCTCTCTCCCTCCCTCCCTCTCTGTATCTCTCTCTCTGTCTCTCTCTCATTTGTGACTTTTCCGGAGCGCGTGTCTCTGGAGCTTTTATTTTTCTTTCGGATCTTCGGATCACATGCGTGCCGAACCGTGGAGAGGGATCGGTTCGTGTAGTAAAGCTTGACAGGAGACGGAATGAAGGTTAACTTCATGTTTATTATCCAGCTCTATCAGAAGCAACGTGATAGTGCATTCCCCAAGTTCCCGCTATAAGCACATTCCCTAATCCAAAAACTAGATCTCGCGATACCTCTACTAGGTACGGCAAGTCACAAGGATCAAAACAGCAGAACAGTTAAAGCAGCACAGATGTCTACAGTTCGGATCCCGGATCAACAGTGATCCGTTGCACCACTAACATACTGGAATAACTAATGGGGGACTGCAAGTGACAACAGCTTCTGCTCTCCAAATCTGAACGTCTTTTTTTAAATCCTTTTAATAGAGCAAACATAGCGTGTATAACATCCTAATTATATACACTATGTTTGCTCTTTTAACTGATTATTCAGAACAGCCATATGCAGTCAGCTGAAAAGAGTAGGGTGGTGTCCACAATGGCCAGGCCAGTGTAAATGTACAGTGAGTGTTAGAGAATGTCATAGATAATAAATATTTAATTGAATGGGAGGATAATATGAGTACTACATGTATGGTAATTGAGCCACATGTTTTTTTTATGTAGAGTGATGTTTAAGATACTAGAGCTCATTAAAATAAATACATTAACTTAATTACTTTAATCTTTAGACAGATAAAGAGTGGGATGAAGTGAAAAAATCTGAAGAAGTAGCTAAGAAGGATAAAGAACACCAGGCAATGCTGGAGACCATGGAGAGTTCCTTCTTGGAAAACCTGAGGCTCATCAGACAGCGACAGCGTGAAAAGGTAAATGTAAATGTAGTGTCAAAGCTGTCAAAATAAAGGAATTGAATAAAAAAGTGGTTACTTAGGTTTTCCTTTTGTTTTTCGAACAGGAGCACCCTGCCGTGATGGGAGACGATCCATATAAAGTGGTGGCTGTTTAGTAAAGAAAAAAAGTTGTTTGATTTAAGAAGTAACAGTTTGCTGTGTTCAAATCTGTTACATTTTTATTTCATTCATTTTTTTAACCTAATAAAGATGAAACAGTATGTCATTAACTCACAAATAGGTTCAGAGATCATGTAAATATTGAGCATTCTTTCAGCTAAACATTTATTGTGTGTCTGTTACACGTCCGGCCTTGACTCACATGTTCAGTCTGTGGTTCGCTCCTGCTTCTGTCATGCTTCTGTCATTTGAGAAATGTTGCAAAACTAAGCTCTGTTGTGTCGCAGTCAGAATTGAAAATTGTTATCCATGCTTTTATTTCTTCTAGACTAGACTTTTGTAACTCTTTGTTTATTTCACTTACCGAAACATCTTTACAGCGTCTGCAGCTTGTTCAGAATGCCTGTGCTAGGCTGTTGACCAAGTCTTCAAAGTGCTGTCATGTTTCTCCACTGCTGGCTCAGCTACATTGGCTTCCAATACAGTTCAGAATTCATTATAAGGTTCTGGTTCTTACTTACAGGGCATTACATGGTCAAACAGATTATATTACTGAACTCTTGGAACCATATATGCCCAGCAGGTGTCGAAGATCCTGTGAACAAGGTTTAGTGACTGTTCCACATACAAGACTGAAGACTAAGGGTGACGGAGCCTTTGCTGTGGTGGCCCCTGGTCTCTGGAACTCTGTACCACAGAGCCTGAGAGAAGCAAACTCAGTCGAGCTTTTTATGAAGCGATTGAGGACGCATCTTTTATTTGATTCATGTGTTTCTTTTTGTTTTTACTTTTTACTTTGTAAACAGAGTCTAGGATCATGATTTGGCAACACTTGGCCCTTGCTGCAAATCTGAAACTGTTACAGTCCTAACAGATATTTAATTTAATGTATTAACCCTTATGATCACACGTGAACACACCACACCACAGCCCAGTACAGTACACAGAGTGAATAATGTGAAATTCCTTCTCTGCATTTAACCCATTCACCAAGTGAAGATCCATAATAAATGCCTGTTTTATTATTATTATTATTATTATCTGTTTCAGATGTTTATTACATACATGCCTTTTCATTATTTTTAAGTGTTGCAAGATTAAACTGTATATTCCAAATGCTATGAGCTAAGTAATGTTGTGTGCCAATAATAAAATCCAATGAGCTTTATTCGTTTTACCTTGTTAGTTCATCTCCCTGATAATATTATGTGGATAATATATCATATAAAAGACAGAATTCTGAATTCCTGGCAATCTTTTGATCATTTGATTATTTTTCCTTGAGTTTTTTTTTTAATATTAGAATGAATAAGATGGGCCCACTGTCTATCCCAGCTATAAAGAGGATTGTCAAAATGAGGACAATAGTTTTAATTGTTTGCACTTAGACTACAGGTGTACTAGTCAGAAAAAATGTTAGTGTTTTACAGAGAGTAGTTAGAAAAGAACATAACAGAGGAGTGTTGGAATTTAGTACAGAACTGATATTCAGAATTTGCTTTTATGTGAGGTATATCTCTGAACATAAAGTACATATCCAGATTTCCAGAACCTGAAGACCCTTGAGAGAGAATAACCAAGTCTTGTTCAGTCTGTTTCTACATACAAATGTGTATTTCTTAGGAAAATTACAAATATGGGAATTTTGATTCACAATCTTTTTTGTTAACAATAAAAATGATATTCATTAGAACCATTACATCCAAAACAATGCTCTGCAGTCTTTATGATTGTTTAAAAGCCAAGAACAAGCACATTGGGCTCTTGACATCTAGCTTATGTTGTATTATCAAATTACTGAGTTCTCGGAACACTTCAGCAGATCCATATAGTTCCTGATAGTGATCTTAACTTTTCATCCTTGTGTTCACTGGTTCAGATTGCTGTTGTGTAAGGTTCCCTATTGCATTTCCGTTCATTCAAAAGCGAAAGTGAAAACCGAGCAGACTACGCCTTTTATGAGAAGTCACATTCAGCACAAAACCATCACAGAGCGACCACTTCACACATCTGATTCCGAGATGGCTGAGGTAACGCTGCTCTCTTTTATACAAGTATATACTTGTGCTGCAGCTGTGTAATATATGTATTTAAACTTCTTTCAAAGCAGGAGAGAAAGCTAACAAAAGCAGAACGGTAAGCCACATTCCTTTAACCTAATTTCATATGTTTATTGAGATATTTTGAAAACCAGGACCTTGACACAACATCATTATCCATAGACCTAGAACTGGTTTCACTGGTGTTCTGCTGTCATATTATTAGTTTTGTTGTAAGAGGCTCAGAAACAGTTAAGGAAGGAGCTAGTTTTCATTCTCTATTTTTCCTATCAGGGCAAGGAATAGGCTGTTGAAGGATGCTTTCCCAAAAAATGCATTTTATATCTTCAACAAAGCAATGGACCTTTGTTGTCTTCATGACCGTGACTGTATTGACCTTTTGGATCCGGTATGTATTATGCATTTCTTCTCCTGCTACAGTTTTATGTTTTTACTTGATTAATTGTCACACATACAGTATGTTGCATATTTTTTCCAAGATGCTCCACAGCATCTTGTTCTTGGGGAACATTCATTCAAGCAGATACCCCCCAGATGTCATCTTTGCAAATGAAGCCATGTATGAGGCAATGTATGAGGTCTTCCAAGGTCCATTCAACAGATACAGACAAGATGTGCCTCAACGGACACCTTTCTCTTATTTTCTTGAACTGGTTAGTGACGTTCCTAGAAACCTTCAAACAGCAGTAATAAAAACCGATTAAATAATCGATACGTGATCTGCTTGGCATTAGTATCTTTTTGTTGCCTCCCACTAAACTGTACATTTTTACAGGTTGTGAGATGCTTTGGTGAAAGTAATGAAGATGAAGTGAAGGGTGTACTGAAGACTATATTGCCTCTGTGTAAGAGATCGGGATGTATTTATCCCTTGATTTCATCCGTCATATGCATCTGCCAGACGTCCGAGTTCAGTAAGAAGTACTACGGATGTTCTCTGACCTGTTCAGACGACATAGTAAGAGAGATCATGACTGCGATTTCATGTCTGCATGTTTGGCATCCCTATGTTTCTTCTGCTGTTTTGGGTGTGTTTCCTAAAGACACAGTTGAGGCAGAGTTTCCAGATGGTACCATCACACTTCCAGATTCAGTTAGGTGTAGGGCCTATGCCATGGAAGACATCACTGAGGTGAATCCTTGCCAGCGCTGCCATGAACTTTATTCTCTGCCCAATCCATCAGAAAATAGAAATAATCCTGGCAACTGTGCTGAAACGGAGACACTAAGTAATCTCCTTGAAAATGAGAGAGGGGTAGAAAACAACACCACCATTCATGGAGTTCTTCTCGAAAGACGTCAGATTGAGGAGAGAATGAGGAACCATTTTGAAACAAAAATGAAAGAGAGGATGAAACGGCACAACTATAGTATCAATACAATTTATGTTTATGAATAAGCTCTTCTTTGAAACTGTGGAAATGAAAACGCTTGAAATATCTCAGTAAAAAGAAAGTTATCCATAATCGTCTTTGCTTGAATGGATTGATATGAATGATCAGTATTTCAAAAGCTGTTCTAGTTTGCCTTCAACTGAAACTGATGTGCAGTTATGCAAAATGCTTGAGGATGTGTCACATACAATTTATTGTTCTATTTTAAGTGATACAGAATAAATCTGTAAGTGTTTTCTGAACATTTTGTTTGTTTTGAAACGTTCTAATGATGTGTACAATAAAACATATGCCTTAAAAAATTACTGTCTTGAAATTTCAGTTAAAGTTAGAATCTCTAACAAATATGTAGATATTAGATATGTCTCAAGATTACTCTTAGTCAAATATGAATCCACTATTGATACTTGGATGTAGCTCAGTTACCTTTTGTTTTCATGTTTTATATGTTCACTTTAGTTCCTTGTTTCAGAAATAAGGAATATGTAGAGTATGTAGATTGCATAGCTCTTCTTTGAATGGTCACATTCTTTATTAACTTTTTTTGGTTGTGTGGAATCCAAATGGCATTCCATGCCATCCAAAGAGGAAATATGTTCTGTTCCACATGTGACACCTTCATTTGTGTTTGTAGAATATAAAACACATGTGGAGTGTTAAAAAGTATGGAATCATAATTACATAGAGAATTACTGGCATCAAGGCGCGAAACAAAACCTACATATTTATTAGGATGTTGCTGCAAATTGTATGTATCCAAATGTTAAAGTAGACTGAAAAAGATTCTGGCTGACATTTACTTAAAAACAAAGCTTGGTAATAATTTTCACACAAAAATTCATTGTAATATTTAGTAAGGAATTCCTTAAGTAAAGTTTACTTACTTGTATAACTTAAGTCAACAATGCCCAAGTAGATTTTACTACCTGTTTTCTTTCTTAAAAACAAAATATACTAAGCCTTTGCAAGTAAAGTAAACTTAAACACAATATATATAGTGCCACATGGCAATGTGTGTGTGTGTGTGTGTGTGTGTGTGTGTAGTGTAAAGTTTATGCTATAAATACACCAGTGAGTTGTCTAAAAAGTATCATTAGCTGGATGAATATAATTCTTTTATTTGAATGAAGATCAGAGTGAAATTCTACTTGGTGTCAGGGGCCAGGGGGAGGAATCCCCAGGACCCTGAACTGCCTTGTGATACTACCGAGGCATGACGACAAAAGT
>JBBPDC010018003.1:0-12999 GCA_037974485.1 Hemigrammopetersius urotaenia | reverse complement strand
TATATAGAGAGAGAGAGAGAGAGAGAGAGAGAGAGAGAGAGCAGAAGAGAGAGAGTCAGAAAGAGGGAGCAGAGTCAGAGACCAAAAGATGAGAGAGAAAAAGAGAAAATTATAGGAGGAGAAAAAGAAAGGGTGAAAGGGGAAGAGATGAGAGACAAAGGTATAAGAGAGGAAAATAAAGAAAACAGAATGAAAGACAAGAGGGAGAGAAGAGGAATGAAGAGAGAGGAAAAGAGTGAACATTAGATAAGAAAGACAGAATGGAGAGATATGAGCGAAAGAGAGAAAGAGTGAGGGAAAGAAAAAACAATGAAGACGTGAGAATGAATAAGAGAACAACTGTGAGAGTGATGGAGGAAAAAAAAACAACAGGAGAAGAGAGAGACATGAGAAGAAGAGAGGCAGACAGAAAGAGAGTGAGGAAATGGACGAGATTTTAAAAAGAGAGAATGAGAGAGAGAGAGCGAGAGAATGACAAAGTGTGGGAGAATGAAGTTCCTGGTGATGGAGTTAAAGAAGGAAAGGGAGAAACATGATTGGTGAGAGGGACAGAGAGAAGAGAGGGATGTTAAAGGAGAGATACATTTAGTTAAGAGAGTTAGTTAATATTCCTCTCCAGCTCTGATGGTCACTGTCCTCAGCCCTGATGTCTAAAGTGTGTGCGTGTGTGTGTGTGTGCGTGTGTGCGTGTGTGCGTGTGTGTGCGTGTGTGTGTGTGTGTGCGTGTGTGTGTGATTAAACAAGCTGTTATTCTTTTATTGCCTTTGTGCTGCTGTTTAAATTACTGCTGACAATAAAGTCACTATAATTGTAATTAACCTCAGTGTGTGATGCATGTTAGAGTGTTAGTGTGTTAGTGTTTGTTAGTGTGTAATATGAGTGTTTGGCTGTGTGTGTGTGTTAATTTGTTAGAGGGTGTGATGTGTGTTAGTGTGGATTATGTGTTATGTGTTTGTGCGCACTACGGTTTGTATATTTGTGCATGTTAGTGTGTGATGAGTCCAAACAGCTTATTCCAATCGGCGCTCACTGTTCAATATTCAAGCACCAGAAAAGTTCTTTGAGAGTAGAAACACTTTTGCTTCCCTGAAGAACATTTTAGTTTGAGATGAATAAGAGCCTAAAGAACCTTTTGGTGCCTCTTTAGTCAACCGTTTTGGTAGATGATGTGTGAGGGCCTTTTTTTTTTTAATTTGAGGAACCTCCACATTATAACGTTTTAAGGGGAAAAAAACATGAAAGAAAACTATATAATTACATGAAGGTTCTCTAAGCCTTTAAATGGTTCTTCACACTCATTTATTTACAAACCTGCTTTTGTAGGGAACCAAAATTGTTCATTCAACTGTTCGTGGAACCTTTAACTTTAAGGTTCTTCAACAACAGTGGTTCTCAAACTGGTTCTTGGGAACCACCAGAGTTCCCAGATTTTTGCTCCAATCCAACTCACAGCTATTAGTGATGGAGCAAAAATGTGAACTTGTTCTTGGGATCCCTGAAGACCGGTTTGAGAAGAACTTCCTTAAGGAAACAATAATGACAGCATGCACATAACCTTTTCTGGTGTGTTGTCAATTGTCCTGGGGTGCCAGAATGTAATAGCTGTAACATTTAAGGTAAACCGGTGCAACCTGGGGGGCCAGAACTAGTTAAAGTGAAACAGAAAAGGTGGAGCAAGTTACCCCGAGGAACCAAATTGTAACTTCTGCACCATTTAATGGTCAGTGAAGCAACTTGAGGTGCCAGAATACAAGAGCTGCACAATTAAAGGTAGAACTTAGTGGCCTGTAGGTACCAGAATATAATCACTATACCATTAGGGTCCAACGATTCACCCTGGGATGCCAGAATGCAAGTGTTGCACTATTTAAGGTGGGATCGAAAATGTGTAACAGTCTCAGGAACCAAAATGTATGAGGTATCAGGACAGTGTGAGAGCCAGAGGAGAGTCCTTTATATAAGAGAAAGGCATGAAGATGGATTAGGTAAGGGGATGGTAATGGAGGAATTAAGGTGGAATGAATTTCCTTGGGGTGACAGAATATAATAGCTGTAAGGTGGAATGTAGCCACCTGGGACACCATATTGCACCTGCTTCTCCATTTAAGGTGGAATGTATATACCAGGGGTGCTATTTAAGGTAGAGCACAAAATCACTCTAAGGAACCAGAAGATGTTAAAATTCCAGGAACAACATAAAACCAACTTCACCAACACATTTAAGGCTGGTGTGTGATTATGTAAGCATGGAGCTAACACCACGCTTGGGCAGCTACGTTAACATCATAGCTGGGGTCCAGTGCTAAAACTAAACTAGTGAACCTCAGGCTTGGCTGATCTGTGACATTTGTGAACATTTTTTTTATTTATATTTTTTGTGCTGATAAATCATATTATGATGGAAAAACATACATTTAGTCAAGTGGGTCCAAACAGCACTCATTGACTCCAACGTGGCGGGAAAAGCACACTTGTTTTCAGAGAAGTGTCAGTTTTTGCTGCTGCTGTGTTATTTTTTTTCCTAAAAAGGCGTCCATTAGCCCAAACCCATTATTGAAATGAGGCCGGACTCTGATCGAGGCAGGCGTTTCTGGAGTAATTACAGAGCTGTGTAGTGTTTAGAATCTGTGCAGTGGAGGCGAGTTTACATTAATGGCAGCTTTTAATGCACAGGGCTGTGGGAACATTATCAGGTAAATGAGGTGGATACTGGACACGGATCAGCAGAAGAGGCTTCACTGTCCGATCTGTCAAAAAAAGTCAAAACTGGTTTAGTGGTCGTGCTCTGTCGCTCTCTCTCTCTTCTGTTTAGTTCTCCCTGCCTCATCCAGATAGAAAGCAGACTACTCAAGTCAAGTTTATTTTTGTAGGCCATTATCGTACACAAACGTGATTCAGCGTACTTAACAGGAATAGAAAAAGAATATAAATAAATCGGAGGTAATCAGAGCGGCAGGGTGCTGAACAGTTTTGTGTTTTGTCCACTTTTTTTCCATATGCAAATGAGTTTAAATGGCTCATTCAATCAGGTGAGAGCACACGATTGTAAAAATTTCAGGTACAAGAAAAAGTTATTTGCAGGTAAAAACACTTTGGCTTCCCTTAAAAGTTGGAAGAACCTCCACATAATGTTAAGGTTCTGGGCAGAAAAAATTAAACCAAACAGCATTATATGAAGGTTATTCAAGCCCTAGAACCCTCAGAAAATCACAAGAAACGCAATAACAAAGATACTCTAATAATCTGTTACTATAATACTCTAGTATAAACCTTAAACAGTATCTCGATATTTCAGTGTCAACAGTGCAGCTTATGCTTCTTACATTCACACACCCCTTCCACCCACCCCCTGCCCTCACACACACCACGTCCACCCACCCCTCAAACTCATGTGCATGTGATTGGACTTGCATGTGTTTTTTTTACGCTTTGTTATAATATGAAGTAAAACTATAGTTATTTTGACTAAATTATGCCATTTTGAGATATTGATGCCCTTTTTAAAGTTCCAAAAACAGTCAATTTCATGTATATTGAAAGCTACAATCCTCAGACTGATTTGCTTCCCGAAATATCGGATATTGACTGTTGATCTGAAGACGTGGAGCCACCAAATGAGGATGTACTTTTGTAAAGGACAATGTTTTAGCTTAGCTGCAACTCATTCAGGTGCTGAGGATTAAGCTTTTAAAAAGTTCTTCACACATAAATCTAATTTACAATCCATTGTTTAGTAACAGTTTGGAGTTCACACTGAGGAGATAAGTTTACTTTAGTGACAGTTTTTAATGCACATGGCTGAGGGAACATTATCAGGATATTGGACATAAACAGCAGAAAAGGGGCTTGCTGTTTGTCCAATCTGTTATCATCACCGTCAGAATGGGTTCGATGGTTGTTCTCTCTCTCCTCTGGTTTGTCCTCCTGCCTCCTCCGATAGAAGGCAGACGAGTCAGCGGTAATCAGAGCGGCAGGGAGGCAGCAAGTGCTGAACCGTCTTGGGTTTTGGCTTTGAAATTGTTTTGCTCCAAGGAAATCAATTACACAGCGGCACAGGAGTCACGCGTCTGTTTGTGTGGCCCTGTATTATTTACCTCTTATTGAGGATTAGGCATGTTGGTGCTAAACTGGTCCCAGTTCCTGACTGGTCAGTACTGAAATCTGTAGAAACTCCTGTTCAGACATTGCTGCTGTTGGTGTTTCTGTGGTGTAAATACTTTCTCACACAGCTGCGTTTTCAAACGGTCAATGCTGGAATGGATCAGTGGTGGGACAGAGTGGCACTCCGTTGATCAGAACGTTCGTGGTGATGCTCCTCCCCCACTATATAAACAGGAAACTCAGGACACAGTTTAGACCATTACATCTCAAAATAAATCACAATAAAATAATCTTCTCGCGGCTTTTTATGTTACCTCTTTATTTTCCACATCAGATTGTGGAGAGTAAAATCAAAGTGAGTACTGATAAGTATTGGTATTGATAAGCAGTAGCAGTATTGATATCGGCATCAGTACACTATTGGACAACCCTACCCACCCAAAGTGAGAGAGGGCAGTTATACTGAGAGATGGGAGAGAGGGAGGGAGGACCACCCTACCCACCCAGAGAGAGAGAGAGAGAAAGAGAGGGGACCATTTTAATACGTGATTGGGGAGAGGGATGGACACCCTACTGACCCAGAGAGAAAAAGGACAATTATACGGTATGATGTAAACCTCTCTTTTTCAGTAGATCTTCTATTGTGTGTGTGAAGTTTATTCAGCACAAACCTCCTGAAACGAGTGGAAAAGACCTGATTCAATAATCAGAAGAAACTGATCTGGGACTTTTTGGGCTGTTTTTGGGCAAAAAATTTCACGTTTGTGAATGTGACCGGTGAAGGAACTGTTCTTAAACACTGAGCTTTTTAAGGTCATTTTCACGCCTGAAAGTCTGAAATAAGATTCAGTTTTGTTACATTGTTTACATTTGATCTGGTTCATTTACAAGCACATTGCAGGACATACCTGCATCCCGCCCTCATCACCTGCGTCCCGTCCTCTACACCTGCGTCCCGTCCTCTTCACCTGCATCCCGTCCTCTTCACCTGCGCCCCGTCCTCTTCACCTGCGTCCCGTCTTCTTCACCTGCGCCCCGTCCTCTTCACCTGCGCCCCGTCCTCTTCACCTGCGCCCCGTCCTCTTCACCTGCGCCCCGTCCTCTTCACCTGCGTCCCGTCCTCTTCACCTGCGCCCCGTCCTCTTCACCTGCATCCCGTCCTCTTCACCTGCGTCCCGTCCTCTTCACCTGGGCCCCGTCCTCTTCACCTGCGCCCCGTCCTCTTCACTTGCCTCCCGTCCTCTTCACCTGCGTCCCGTTCTCTTCACCTGCATCACGTCTTCTTCACCTGCGCCCCGTCTTCTTCACCTGCATCACGTCTTCTTCACCTGCGTCTCGCCCTCTTCACCTGCATCCTGTCCTCTTCACCTGCGTCTCGCCCTCTTCACCTGCATCCCGCCCTCTTCACCTGCGCTCCGTCCTCTTCACCTGCATCCCGTCCTCTTCACCTGCGTCCCGTCCTCTTCACCTGCGTCCCGTCCTCTTCACCTGCATCCTGTCCTCTTCACCTGCGTCCCACCCTCTTCACCTGCGCCCCATCCTCTTCACCTGCACCCCATCCTCTTCACCTGCGTCCCGCCCTCTTCGACTAGGTCCTCATTTGGGTCCTTCCAATGCTACTTTCACACCAAACTGCAGAGTGTGTAGGTCCAAACCTACACACTCTTCATGCTAATAATGTCAACTGCAAGATTTAGCATATGAAAGTGATATGAAAGTATTACATTTATTTTGCTATGTTTATTAGCAGTCCTTATAAAACAATGAACAGTCTTTTAGGTGTACACATATCCATCCAGCAATTATTTATGTATTTTCTAAGACCTACAGGACTGTGAACACAGTGTGTTGCCGCCTGTGCGGTTCAGACTGATTGAATACGGATGGTGTCCCATTCTCGCTGGAATGTTATGATGTGTTTACTGTGGGGGTGTATGTAGCCTGAGTGGCGCACAATGAAAGACACAGTTAATCACAGCATGATTTATATTGGGACGTGTTCGGGTTCTTCCACAAAAGTGGGCCGGAGCTCAAATCCTCCACAAGCTACTCATTCTGTGAATCAAAGTACGCAATTAGTAAACATGCTGCGGAAGCACGTTAATCTGCAGAGCGTGAGCGGGCACCATTCATTAAGACAGAAATACAGAAATACCAGATGACTCTGCCGCCAAGGGACGATCACGTTGCGCAATTTGACAGGTGCAGCAATAGCTAATGAATTCCGGCTTTTTCCCATCCACAGACTTGCAGCTCCTCTAATTACAATTTTTGTGTGTGTGTGGGGTGGGGGTGTGTGGCAGGGGGTGGAGGTAGGGTGGTATAATCAGTTGTGAATAAATATTATCTTTAAAAAAAACATCATCTCCATCTGCTCTTCTCAAGTCTTTTTTTATTTATTTGTTAGAAGAATTCTGTCCATGAGAATTGCAGAACAAAGTCGGTTCTAAACATCTGTGATGACTGCGTTTCACAAAGATCTGGTAACCGTATAGAGTTTGAAAGATGAATATCGGGTTTATAATCATTATTCATAGAATCAGTGGCTTTCAGGCAATTTTAGTTAAATGGTGGGAGGGCCAGTGAGCCACAAAATTATTTGACCACAGGGGTGGCTTTATTTTTGTCGATCGGCCAACCCCCTTAAAAAAAAAACTGGATCAATCACTGGGGTCAACAAAAATGTAGCCTAGAAACGCCCTTGCAGAGTTTTAATTAGCTTTCATTGATTTATGCTTCATTTTCCATGAAACCATTTACAAAAAAATGACACTTTATTCTTAAAACATTTGCGAAAGCAGCTCATTAACTGCAGCGTAGAAAAAGTTTCAGGTGCTTCTGTGAGCGTGGGGGGATTTCATAATGATATATTCACCACTGGGGTTTAAAACATAGCCCTGTGTGTGTATAATTATTGGCTGTCAAAAATTACACCGGTAGTCTGTAGATAATTAGATCACACTGAAAAAAGGAGGGAAATCAAACGTTTAAATTAAGCTAATTGTGATTTTTGCCAAACAGAACAAAACCACGTGTATTTTAGCACCTCAAAATTTCCCACATTGAGTGCCAGGAGTTCATAAATTTGCATCTATTTTTACAAACTATGATCTTTAGCTCTTGGGAGCTGTCTGAGTTTGCTTTATAAAACGTTGTGGCTTACAGTTGATTAGGGAAGATCTAACAGGGAATAAATGTTACTTACTTACAAAGTTGGCCTCTTACACGAGTGCCAAAGACACTGAGCTCTTTAGTAAGATCCATTTTCCTGCCAATATGTGTCTAGACTGTTTGACACCTCTTGACAATGGGAGTGGCTGAAACACCTGAACTCAGGAGAGGTGTCCACATACGTTTTACCAGTTATTTTATCACATTTTACTTAATAAGAATTAAGAATTAAGAATTTCTTGTATTTTTTTGTTTGGCCTTGAGGAACAGTTCTCCAAGCTTTAGAGGGATGTTTTTGTTTGTGACCCACATATGAATCATGCAAGGAGAACAGAGCACATCTAACTTCACCCCTGAACCAGTGAAGAAACGGGTGCAGATGATTCCAGATGATCAGGCAGTGATGCTGATGCTGAGTGGTTGGAATTCCTTTATCTTGGCTCCTTGTATCTTTGCAGCCTGTCACAGTAAATATATATATATATAGTAAACCCCCACTTTCATGCAGATGAGCAGTCATGGTTTCAGTCTATCGCGGATTTTCGAACCTCCCGTCTCTGAATACAGCTGGCTGTGACGTCCAGGCTAGGCAATTGGACACCTGAATGTAATGAACCTCTGCTGCTCAGCACTGCCCCAAACATAAACAAGCAACATGAGGACGAGGGGGTGTCACAGTCAGCTGTACTCAGAGGTGGGAGGTTTGAAAGTAGCCAATCTGAAAATGTTATTTATTTCTCATTGCAGCTGATTGGCTGCTGCCCTGTGACATTGCAGTGCAGAATTTCCCCCGTGGAGCGTCTCGAGTGTTCTCGTATTTTTCGTTTTGTTCTTAATTAATGTATATTAAATATATTTATGACCGTATTTACATGCTTATTCCAAAGAAAACAACAGTGTATGCCAAAGAAAATGGGCATGAATGAATTACAGTGCAGTCTATACAGGGCAGTCTATAACATCGATATGATACATTCTAGCATTGCAGGAGTTCAGTGTAAACTGTACAGTACGAATACCGGTCTACCATTACATTTTATTTAAGACTAATGTGTTTAAAATGAAATTAAATGTATTGAGAGCATATTTAGGGGTAACACTATTCATGCATTTTTTAACCACATCACAACAATGCGTTGCTCTTGGAATGTAACCCCTGCAAATGAAATCGATAGATGTTTCTTCCATTTAATTTACTCAGTATATCAAATAGAAGACAATTTGATTAGAGTAAAATAGTATTTTTGTCCCAACAAGGTGATTTAAAGCAAAATATAAAGAAATGAGGTGTGACTCAAGTGTGCTGGTATACTGACTTATTTCCCAGATTTGAATGACTTTCTCCTCATTTTCGAATATTGATGTGTTGCTGCAATAAGGGTCTGTTCTGATGCCACGCTGCTACACAGTGGCCTACTTGGCACCACTGAGGCTGCCTCTTTTCCCAACTCTACAGTACAGTGTTTAAGGAGTGATGCACAAGCTTGCTTTGCCTTCTTTTTTCTCCATAGCCAAAAAGGCAACATAATCCCCTAATTAACATGGACAGCTGAAAATAAAGATTTGCATAGGCACGAGCACAGCTCCCAGGCTCCTCTGTGTCTGGTTTATTACATAATCGGCCTCGTGCTGATATAGGAACACTTTATGGGAACAAACAAGATGCGATCCCCCGAGCAAGAGGCGGCATCGATGCTGTCGGTGTGGTCGAGCTGCAGGGGGGTGGCGGGGTGGGGGCTGAGCTCTGCTGGGTTTATATTCTGGCTAAGCATGAATTAAACGTTTGCCCCAAAGCTTTTATGCGTTTATACCCCATGTCAATGCAAATCCTTTTCACTGTGGTCGGGTCGTCCGAGAGAACAAAAGCATGACATGAATTCTTTCTGAACCAGATTTTCAACTTCATTACAGATTTTTTCAATTCATTTTTGTCATTTTTTGGATAAAAAATGTACAGAGAAGTCACTCGACCCATCCAGGCAGATTGGAAATCAAGTATAAATGTAATTCACTGTGCTGCTTTCCAAGCAATAAAACCCATAAACATGCGATTGCATTTACAGTATAGGAAAAAACGTTACACCTGAAGCTTCAGGAATTATAGCTTAATCATGCTCCTTTTGTCTAAAGGCTGTTATTTTAAAAAGTGCCCTGACTAAGGTCAACGAACTGCAGTTAAAGTGCCAGAAATAACACACACACACACACACACACACACACACACACACACACACACACACAGACATTGCTGTATCATTCTGAAGCGCCTCATGGTAGGCTCGTTAGCATGATGTATAATTGGAGTCAGAGGTGAGAGCGTACTGGGAGGACACAGCAAAATCTCACTGTAAAAAAAGAAGACATGCCCTGTCAGTAAAACCAGCAGATTTAAAGATTCACAAACAACCAGCAATGTCAAAGCAATGAGGGTACTGTTAAACTAATACCAGTGGTGTTAAAGTAATGCCAGCAAATTTGAAAAAGAAACCTGCAATATTAAAGTAATACCAGCAGTGTTAGTGATACCAGCAACTAACATAATACCTAAATACTAACAGTGTTAAACGAATCCCAGCAGGTTTAAATTGTTGCAGTGTTCATATAATACCAGCTGTGTTAAATAAATGCAAGCCATATTAAACTAATATCACAGATGCTAATGTAATGCCATCAATGTTAGGTTTTACCAACAATGTTAAATAACCATGTTAATATCAGCAGTGTTAAAACAATGTTAGGAGAGATAAAGTAATCCCATTAGTAGTCAAGTGATGTGCGCTTTGATAATGAAAACGCCCTACAGGGCAGTCTATAACATCAATATTTTGCATTCTAGCATTGCAGGAGTTGTGTAAACTGTACAGTATAATTACGGGTTTACCTTTATTCGTACTGTACAGTTAAATACCAGCAGTATTAAAGTAATGTTAAAGTAACACCATTGTTGTTCAGCTAATACCAGCTGTTCAAGTCCAGCAGTGCTAAAGCAAAACTATATTATTAAAGTGATGTGGGCAGTGTTAATACCAGCCACGTTAGATTAATACCAGTGTTCCTCAGGCAGAATGGAAATCAGCTTGTCTAATATTTTAAATGAAGATGATCTCATTTAATCCAACATACAGTTAATGTGATTTAAATTTTGTGGCTGGGAAAAAGGTACTTGGGGGAAATAGTAGAAGTATTAATGTAATACTAGCAGCTATTAATAAAATAATGCCACCTGTGTTAAAGCAGAGGTCCACGAACCAGTATCCTTATTATCAGAGTCTGAAAGATCTTTTATTTTGGAAAAAAAACGCTCCTCTCGTTTACGTGATACGTCACAAATTTAGCCCACAAGCTAGCAATAATGAGTAAAAAACAAACGCACTTTGTTTATAGTTGTATCTATACCCGGTCCATGAAAATATTGTTTCACATGAAACAATATTTTACATGAAACTGGTCCGTGGTGCAAAAAAGTTTACCAGTTACTTTGTTTCAGAACCCACATTTGGAAGTCTGTGTTTTTTGATATCTTGACTGACTTATGGGGGTGACGAGAAAAAACAGTACATTTAATTTTGTGGCTCATTTAATATCTGGTCACTCAGAGCTGTCCATTTCAGTGAGTGATACGACAGATAAAGGGACATTTCTTGATCTTTCATTCTGCTGTGACTGCCTGCCATTAGCATGCAAATAAACACAGAAATGATTTTGCTTGTGTTGTTAATTGTAAGAAAATTTGCACATTTTATTAATGACTCCAAATGGGTTTAGTAATGGTGGCATCCATTAGTCTGCCATTACCTTAAACCGGTCATTAAGCTTTCGAACAATCATCCAGGCATCTATTATTATTGTTATTATTTCCAGTAGTATTTCTGACACTTGCACAAAATACATGCACAAAACAGGTCTAAAATCATAAATAGTTGTACTGTGAGCACGGAAGCTTATCATTGAGGATTGGTTAACCCTGAGGGATATTAACCCAATTTCACTGGCAAGAGATTAAACACAAAAGAGATGGCAGTTCATTATATTGCACTAATCAATGGCTAATAGCCAATAATCAATAACTCACACTGCAGCATCATGTTTGAAAGCACCTTTGCCAGATGCATCAATGAAACAATGAAATGAGTTGCCTAGCAACTACTGATCACCCCTACATGATTATGTGTAGCATTGTGGTGCATTTTCACTGGCACAGTCCATAAACTCCGGAACGAATTGAGGCAGAAACTGAGATACACTGGAAAATCAAAGCATGATACAACTTCCGTATCATAACAGTACAGTTTAGGTACAGCACATTTCCCATTATAGCTGTAGAAAAGCACCTTTAGACACCAGTTTCCATGGCACCATGTGATTGGTTAAAGTTCTGCTTTTTTTGTCATAACAACTAATAACACTGGTTGCTAAGTAATGCCTTCTACTGTAACGACCAGAACAGAAAGTGAAACCCTCAGAGAAATGTGTGTTTGGTGCTTAATTTACGTTTCTTTGCTTTCTTGCGTTTTTTGTTGTGTAGAACGGACTATTCATTGACTATAAAAAAGCAACTGTCCAATGTCTACTATAATAAAACAGCTACCCTTTGACTTCCGTAACAAAGCATTTATTCATTGACTTCCATAATAATACAACTGCCCATTGACTTCTGCAATTAAGCAACCGTCCATTGACTTCTATAATAAAGCAACTCTCTATTGGTTTCCATGCTAAAGCAAATGCCCACTGACATCCATAATAAAGCAACAACTGATTGACATCCATAACACATTGATTGCCCAATGATCTCTAAAATAAAACAACTGCCCACTGGCTTTCATAATAAAGTTACTGCTCATTGGCTTCCATAATAAAAGTAGCTGCCCACTGACTTCTCTAATAACACAACTGACATTTGAATTCCAAAATAAAGAAACTATTCCTTATTTCTGTAATAATATGACTGCCCACTGACTTGCATAATTATGAAACGATCATTGACATTCATAATAAAGCAACTGGCCATTGTCTTGCATGATAAACGATTGAATGATTGATTTCCATAATAAAACAATTGCCTTTTGGCTTCCATTATAAAGCAACTACTCATTGAATTCCATAATAAAAGAGCTGCTAACTGACCTTTTGGCTTCTATTATAGGTTCTTTCACTAACTATAAGGAGTGATTGTTCGTGGTAGAGATGGACTACCTTTGGCTGGCTCAAGCCCCTCCTCTTTCTAGCACCAGTCTGTTATTAAATTCCTTTTTTCAACGCTTTGACACCTGTCTGTTTCTGACAGGTCGTCCAGTCTGGTGGGTGTTGTTAATTCTGCACACCTGACCGGTCTTCCCGCCAGAGGATGGAGACGACAAGTTTCGCCAACTGGGTGTGAATCGCAAAAAGCTTCCGTTTCTAAATCTGGAAACAGACGAGCTCGTTTTGGCAGAGTCTCTTTTGTGTGTGTGTGTGTGTGTGTGTGCGTCAGGGATCGGTGTGAATATTGCCTCCACTGACAGCGCTGTGAAGCGTGGAGAAAGGGAAGAGAGAAGGAATAAGAGAGAGAGAGAGAGAGAGAGAGAGAGAGAAAGAGAGAGAACGAGAGAGAGAGGGCTTCACTCCAGCAGAGTTGTGTGGCAGTTCAGACTCAACCTCAGCTCTCTCTCTCTCTCACACACACATGCTTGGACACACACACACACACACACACACACACACACACACACACACACACACACACAC
>JBBPDC010017992.1:0-12999 GCA_037974485.1 Hemigrammopetersius urotaenia | reverse complement strand
CTCTCTCTCTCTCCCTCCCTCCCTCCCTCTGTCTCTCTACCTCTTCCCTCCTCTCGCTCTCTCTCTCTTCCTCTCTCTCTCTCATTCTCTCTCTCTTCCCCTCTCTCTCCCCCCTCTCCCTCACTCTCTCTCCCTCACTCTCTCTCGGTCTCACTTTCATTTCATGTGAAATCTCGCTGATTATACATGCTGTTTTTTCCCCATTTCATTTGACCCTCAGCCCCCTCAAAAGAGATAAATGCAAAATGACCTTTTCTTACTTTAAAGGTTAACAGTCATCTCACCGCAAGTGAAATTCAGGGCACAGGGCCTCGTTCCCTGTCTGAGTCATCCAAGGTAGCCATGATGTTTAAGAGCTCCACACAACAAAGAAAGGGCGTTAAATGGAACTTTGTTCATGTAACCTTTCTGAAGGCACTTTATGATATAAGAGCAGTTTGGCCTCAAGTGTTTCTGTGAATTAAGTGAATGAGCGCTGGATTGTTAATGGTGAAAGCATCACTTGACTTCACAAGAAATTAGGTGGATATCCTAACGCTCTGGGAGTCTAATCCACTTTTCTGGGAGTCCAATCCACTTTTCTGAAGAAATCCCATATACAAAGGAAAATTTAAATTATATTTATTAATTTTTCGAATGACACCATTACATATGTTTGCATCAGTTTATATACTCAGGTGTCATTATACTGGCATACATTTAAATACTATAAAAGGAGATAGTTTTATCTGAAATTGCACTTGAACCTTGGTCTCACACGTGTAAAAACAAACTAGTGCTGAGTGCGATCTTTACTTGCTTCAACAAGGAAGGTAATAAACAGCATATGAACTCACTTCTGTGTGTGTGTGTGTGTGTGTGTGCATATATATGTATATATATATATATATATATATATATATACACACACACATATATATATATATATCTTTCCTCTTCATGCTCTTTGGGATCTTTTTAATTTTTTAATTTTCATCTTTTTTATAAACCATGCATATATTATTATGTTCTATATCTCTATATAGGTGGGTTCCAGTGCGTATTTCTTAGATCTTTTGGTTTTTTGTGACTCAGTCTGAGGTATGTAGTACACTGATCCAGGCCTGTTGATTGTTTATGTCCGCCTGCGTGTGCGTGTGTGTGTGTGTGTGTGTGTGTGTGTGTGTGTGTGTGTGGGTGAATGGAGAGTGAAGGGGGCATTCTCTTGTGGCTTTTTACATTGAACACTCCTTTGTTTAGCATGGCCAGTTTAACCAGTTTAGAATGAATGAGTGTGTCTTTCCATAAGACCAAGTGCCCTGATTTCCTCCTGTGATGATATAATGAACCTCTTTCAAGCGGTGACCTACTTTGTGGTTGCTGGAGATGCTGTTTGAACCACTTGTTTGATGTTTGCTGGTCTTTGTTGAAAGTTCCAAGCAAGCTGTTGTAGAAGTAAATTCTAACTGTTGTAAGCCTTCATGCTAACTGTCAGGCTACCAGGTGTGGACTGATATCTGTCAGACATCTTGATCAGATCTCATAACCTGCAGGCACGTATTCCTGTGAAGGAACACCAGGCATGACTTCTGCACATGAACTGATGCATCAAATGCTAATCACTTATTAGCAGTGAGATCATGACTCAGTGCTATCACTTAAGTTGTTTCACTGATCCCTTGTTTCATATCAGTGTCTTTTTTAACCCTCTGTCTTGTTCTGCTTGTAGCTGATGTTGCCTACATTCCTCTTGGAACCTTGTTCCTCTCAGTGGTTCTTCTTCATGCTCTTAGGGGTCCTTTTAAGTTTTGGTTCCTCTCATGTTTATCCCTCCTGCTCTTCAGTTTTTCCTGTTGGGTTTTGGTTTTGGTTTTTCTTTGTTTCTTCTGCTTGCTCTTTGGATTCTCTCTATATGAGTCTTGGTTCGTTTCAGGGGTTCTTTTTAACACTATATGTGAGTTTTTCCTTTTGAGTCTTGGTTCCTCTCAGAGGTTTTTCTTAATGCTCTTTGAGAGTTTTTATGTTATGCTGCCACAAAGAGCTATCAAATTGTTTTTCATTGTTCCTGCAACAGTGACAATAAAGACTATTTTGTTCTATATTGGAGTCTTGAACCCTTTCAGATGTTCTTCTTAATGGGGACTGGATCGCTCAGTCAATGGAGCATGTTTGGTTTTCTGGGCAGCTTCTTGTCCTGGTGGTTAGAGAGTTGTCCCTGTGATCAGCAGTTTGTGGGTTCAAATCCCAGGCCTGCCAGTGGCACCACTGAGGTACCTCTGAGCACACTGCTCCCTGGGCGTTATGTTCACTTGGTGAATGGGTTAAATGCTGAGGAAAATGTTGTGCTGTTCACATATGACCCTAATGCTCTTTTTAGTCTTGGTTCTTCTCATTGGTTGCTCCACATGCTCGTTGGATTTTTTTCCCAAGTGCATCTTGATTCCTTTCAAAGGTTCTTCCTCATGCTTTTTGCACTAATCAGAATCAGACTCAGAATCTTTCAGAAAACTTATGATTATGATACGACTGCACAGACACAGAGACACAGAAACAAAATAAAACATAAATAAAAAATAAAACGTACATCAAATAAAAAAGCAGAATATGAAATACACTATGCTGTTTAAATAAATACTGAGGTGTAAATACTACAGATAAGTACCTTACAAATGGTGGTTAAGAGGCTGTTACTGCACATAATTGAGATCAGTAGTATAGAAGTAATATTAATATTATTAACAAATCCGCTTCAGCTTCAGATACAGAGAATATGATCACAACACCTTAAAAGAATTGTGAAAACATGTTGAAAACTCAATATCAAACGAGACGGGGCCACAGATATAGAGTTACAGCCTCACTTGGTAATCAGAGAAGGCAGAGAGATGCATTAAGTCGGGAAAAGTGTCCCCAGGGAACCAGTCGATACTGCAGAACAGATTTCCTATTTATATTATCATTCAAACCATCCTTCTTATTCCTTTTGTATGATTATCTCTTAATAATACAACAGTTCACATGTATCTAGCACAGAAAAAGCTCACCGAAACCATGACTCAGTGAATCTCATCATCCAAGAGAGGGAGATTAAAGGAGGTGGGGTGGGGGGTATTTGCATGGAGGCGTCAAGAAGCTGCAGATAGCATGTACAGGCAGAGGTCGGAGAGTCTTTTGGGCTGGCGCTGCCAGTTTGCAGGAATTTCAAGGCGCGTAGGAGTGAGCGGTGCTGAATTGTATCTTGTCTCTCAAAAGGCCGGACATTCAAACAAGAAGAAGAGATGGAGTGTATTGAGTTACCTCCAGTATATTTAAACTGTACATATATATATATATTCTGTAGAGCATTTATAAGGTCAGCCACATATGTTGGACAAGAAGGTCTGGCTCACAATCTCCATTCCGGTTCATCCCAAAGGTGCTAGATGGGGTTGAGGTCAGGACTCTGTGTGGCCAGTCAAGTTCTTCCACACTGAACTCATCCAGTCATGTCTTTATGGAGCTCGCTTTGTGCACTGGGACACAGTCATGCTGGAATAGAAAAGGTTCTTCCCCAAACTGTGTCCACAAAGTTGGAAGCAAGGCGTTGTCCAAAATGTCTTGGTCTGCTGAAGTATTAAGACGGTCCTTCACTGGAAGTAAGGGCCCTAGACAAAAAACAATACATATATTCAGCACCCCCACTTTTGCTGAAACACGATTCCACCCTGTCCACTTTTGTCAGATTAAAGCAAAGCTATATATTGGAAAGCTTGATCCACCCCTGGTAGTTTTATTTACATAGCAAATATGCTTTTCTTACATGCAGCTCCACCCTGTTCTTAGTGCAGAGTGCCCACACTCACACCCACACACTTATATGCTTATTGAGTAGGTGTGTTATCTCTCACCTGTTTCCTGTAAAATGAACCGCTAAGTCTGCCAGAATCACACCTCAGAGAGGCCGACAGGTGCATGTGTGTGTATAATGTATGTGAGGGGGAGGACTGGTGTCTGTTTAATACTCATATAGGCCTCATTTCCTCCGTGTGGCCACTCTGACCCCCACTGTTGTCATAAAATCTTTGTTTTATGTCGGCACAAAATGTGTGTGAAAAGCTTGTGAGTGTGTGTGTGTGTGTGTGTGTGTGTGTGTGTGTGTGCTTGCCTGAGTGGTTAGACTATTGCTTCATACCATATGAAAGTACTCAAGTTTTTTTTCTCATATTCAGTGCAATTTCTCTACTCTTTATTTCAATATTTATACTAAATCACATGCTGTAATTACAAACAGTGGTTTATATAGGTTTGAGATTGGAAATACAAGATGTTTTCATTCAAACCGTGAGATAAACTGAGAAAAAATAAACAATTTGCCTAGGTGGTCCAAAACGGTCCTAAGACAAGATCACTTTTCAAGTACGAAATATTCTGAGTGCTCATTTTTTCAACATTTTTCCAGTGTTTTTTTCCAGCTTTTTCAGACATCTTTATCATCATTCTGGGTCTAATAATTCTTCATTGTTAAAACATGATTTACAGATTCTAAGCTTTTTGCTAATTTGCTGAGGTTTTTGAGGTCACACAGGACAGTGTGTTATTTTCTACACCCACCTGCTTTTATTATAACAGTGCTGCATGTCAGAGGGTGCTGTGATAATAGCTATGGCTTAATGAGACATGTGCTTTACCCACAATGACCTGCTTTAACCACAATAGTGTTGATATCTGATCCTCAACATCACAACACAGGCATTGCTTACAAATCAATTTTTTACCACAGAGTTTATCAGCTTTTGGGAAATAAAAGTCAGCGACTGACTACAGATCAGCATTATGTTTCTTTACAAGGTTTTGTACAAATGACTAATAGAGACATACTGATAATACAAGTAGAGATAAGATGAGAGCTACATGCTGGAAAGGCCAAAACAAAACACAGTATCTGATAACAGATGAATGGTAAGAAGATAAGAAGCAAAATATGGATTTACAGACTTTTAATGGCACAGTGTCGTAAAAAGCGATGGGTTTTCAAAACAAGACAGAGCAAGTAGGGTCTAAATATCTATATTTGGGGTCTAACAGTCTTTAAATATCATTGCCATACCTCCAAAATGGACTTGGAGAAGGAAAGAAAGGTTATTAATTTTAATGTAAATTAATATACTGAGATTTGGGCCATTTTGGACCATATGGACCAAATCGATCTGGACCATTACTCATCTGTCTATGTTTCCATTACTTACAGGGCAATAATGACAAACTGTGATATTTTTGGATCTGACAGTGATGGTAGAAAGTTTTCAGAATGCTTAAATTTGAATAAACACCAATGATAGGAGACTGGAGTAAATGATATGTAGATATACCATAGATAAGGAAACTCCACAACACTTAGTTGTTATGCTGAGCTCCTCCTTGACAAATACCCAGTGGACTGAGGTGGACATCACCACTAGGTCTCAATGCACAACCCAAACAACAGCGCTGTGGAACATCTGCTACCAGGAGAGATTCAGTTGCAAAGGGAAGAAAAGGCCCAGCAGGTTAATGGCCCACTGTGTGCTCCTTCAATGAGCTCGAGCTGCAGCAGTCATATGACTCAGAAAACAAAAAAGCACATCCGCAATCATGACTCAAAGTGCAAACAGAATGTTAATCGAGGTGACGGCAGATAAATGTGCTTTGAAAATCTCCTGTGTGTTTGTTGAGGGAGAGGCCGGGGACTTTGAACAGAACTTGGGAACGGCTGGGCTGTTAGGAGGTGAAGTGGCCTAGTTCCTCAATGAAAGCCATGGATGCCACTTTGGCTGATAAAAGTTGGGTTCAAGGGCATCGTAAATGGCTCTTCTGATGTGAGATCGTTGTACAAATGTGTTTAAAGCGGGGGTGGAAAAAGAACAGACGAACTGTACCTAAGTGAAAGTGTGAGTACTGTACCGGAAGCATGGACACTTGAGCAACAGTTCAGTTGTCAATGAAAAGCAAAAAATCTAATAAATGTAATTTTTTATGGTTTGTGATGCAAGAGTGTGAGATTTAACCACCAGTGGGTGGAACTGGTCTTTACACAATGAATAAACTCATAAAAAGTGGGAAATATAACTGAGAAAGAGTACTGAATTTCAACAACACTCGAGAGAAGTCCAAACCTTCCTAAATACAACATTAATACAGTAAAAGATTTTAAACTTTAAATGGTTATAATTAAATGGTTAAGTAAGTCATTCACAATGGTGGTGAGTGGAGCCAGTCGTCTCCCTCTAAAAGCTCCCTCACAGAAACGTATCACATCAAATGATTAAAAGAGTTTGACCTAAAACATACTTTTGACTCCATTCAGGTTGGAGAGGTACAAAATAGTCCCCAAAGAAAACGTGTGTTATTCAGATTTTTCTCTATTTTACCATTACCAAACAGTGCATATAAACACACAGAGGGCATGTGTAGGTTCACATGTAGAGTAAATAAAATGGTTCTATATAGTAAACATTGACCCCTGGTTCCATTGAACATGTTTGAAGTTTAAGATTTGCTGAGTATAACTGTGTAAATGGTCATGAGATATACAGTAAGGGAAAGAAGTATTTGATCCCATGCATTTGTACATTTGCCCTCTGACAAAGAAATGACCAGTCTGTAATTGTAATCTGTAGGTTTATATTAGTAAAGAGAGACAGAACAACAAAACCCCCCCTCAAAAATCCAGTGCACAAAAGTCAGAGATTGCAGTGTGTAAAAATAAGTACATGATCCCTTCGCAAAAGATGACTTCGTACTTGTTGGCAATCACAGAGGTCAGACGTTTCTTGTAGTCGGCTTCCAGGTTTGCACACACTTTAGTAGGGATTAGTAGGAACCCACTCCTCTTTGCAGTTTCTCTCCAAGGTTCAAAGCTGATGTTTGGCAATTCAAACCTTCAGCTCCCTTCACAGATTCTCTATGGGATTAAGGTCTGGAGACTGGCTAGGCCACTCCAGGACCTTAATGTGCTTCTTCTTGAGCTACTCCTTTGTTGCCTTGGCCATGTGTTTTAGGGTAATTGTCATGCTGGAATATCATCCACAACCCATTTTCAATGCCCTGGCTGAGGGAAGGTGCTCACCCAAGATTTGACAGTACATGGTCTCGTCCATCATCCCTTCGATGTGATGAAGGTGTCCTGACCCCTTAACACCCCCAAATCATTATATGTCCACCTCCGTGCTTGTCTTTGGGGATGGTTTTCTTGGGGTCATAGGCAGCATTTCTCTTCCTCCAAACACAGCGAGTTGAGTTGATGCCAAAGAGCTTGATCTCATCTGACCACAACACTTTCACCCAGTTCTCCTCTGGATCATTCAGATGTTCATTAGCAAACTGCAGACAGGAGTTACATGTGCTGTCTTGAGCAGAGGGACCTTAAGGGCAATGCAAGATTTCAGTCTTTCACGGCATAGTGTTTTCAATTGTTTTCTTGGTGACTATGGTCTTGGTGGCTATGATCATTGCAACTCCATGAGGTGAGATCTTGCATGGAACTCCAGACAAAGGGATACTGACAGATATTTTGTGTTTCTTCCTTTTGTGAATGGTTGCACCGACTGTTCTCACCAAGCTGCTTGGCGATGGTCTTGTAGCCCAGTCCAGCCTTGTATAGGTCTACAATCTTGTTCCTGACATCCTTGGACAGCTCTTTGGTCTTGGCCCTGGAGGCTTGTTAGGTCCACAGCCATTGAGGCTGTGGACAGGTGTCTTTTATGCAGGTAATGTAACACATTGGGATTAGGAATTTACTTACAGAGGGTGTTCCTAATCTCATCTTGTTACCTGCATACAGTGAAGACACCTGGGAACCTAAAATCTTTCTGGTTGACAGGGGATCATATACTTATTTCACACATTACAATGCACATCAATCAAGACTTTTGTGCTCTGGGTTTATGAAGGGTTTTTGTTGTTATTCTGTGTCTTACAGCTACAATGAACCTAACATTACAATTATAGACTGCTCGTTTCTTTTCAGAGAGCAATGTACAAACTCAGCATGGGATACCTCTTTCCCTCACTGTACATCTTAAGAACACGTTTGTTTTTCTGTATGTAAGAAGCTCTTGGTTCTTTGTTCCTAAAGCTTTAGGCCACGTCTGTCAGCACTGAAGGAAATGCTAAAGTGCCTTCTTTTTTTGGAAATCAGGTCATGAGGCCTAATGCTAATTATGTATACAAAGCTGACATCCACAACATCATGGACTCCAAAACTGTATTGGTAACCACACTGGAAACTTTCAGTCAGACCATTCAGCTCAGACTGAAGCCCACATAGGTAACTGAGACTCAGGTCTGGGGTGTGTGTGTGTGTGTGTGTGTGTGTGTGTGTGTGTGTATGTGTGTGTGTATTAGACAAACTGAGTGAATGCCTTCTCGCCAGTGTAGGCTTTTGCTGTAACTTGTAGGCCCTTTTTGCTATGGTGTGTAGGCTGCAAATCAACACGATCTTCTGTCATTTGTTGCTGATCTCATTTATTTTCAGGCCCGGGGATCTTCCCTTTCACTTCCAAACCACAAGCTTGCTTAGTTGCAATAACCGAATTAAAGCGCTAGTGCTAATTTCTCAGCGTGGGATGAGCAGCCGCAGTCTTTGGCATTCTTTGATGACACACTTTGATGAGGCATGTTGAGTTTGTGCCTGGCACTGATTGACCGAGCGTTTGGACCAGTGTGCTGGAAATGATGGGTGTTGGCTAGCATGGTCTTCCACTTCTGAGCCAGTGTGCGCCATGGTCAGCTAGGGTTCAGTTACAGCCTTCTGCCTAACCTAAATTCAACATTAAAAAAAATATATATAGTTACTGCCAGAGCAAAAATCATATCTCCATTTTTGTTGTTTTTATTTTTAATGTTGTCAAACTTTCATAATGACACAAACCAACAGAAAAGGTCCAACAGGATTACGAAAACATTCTTTACATTAATTTAATGAAAGAAATGGGTTTTTTTTCTTTTCCTGTAGAGTTACTTTTTAGGTTAGCATCAACAATATGAATATATTGCTATATGTTATTAATAAATGTTATTTTATCTTTGTTTTATTTTACTTTGGATGAGAGGAGATTAGAATTGTATACACTGTAGTTTATGCTTCGTCTTAAATGTTTCATCTTAAATGCTTTATGCTATTTAATATGCAATGTAAAATTCTAATGAGAAGCCAATTTCATTCTAGTACTTCTTAAACCTTGTAGTCCAGATGCCTAGTAGTTTGTGTGCTAGATTCTTGAAGTTTTTTGTATTTCTACTGTTTTTCTGAGGGATACTTTTTCTTAGTTTATTCCTTATTTAATCATTATCTCAGTAGCACCACCACCATACTTTACTTTACCCCACTTTACGCACCTCTGCTTGGAACAAACATTGAAGATCTGTGCCCAGTTCGTACAGTTGGGTCCAGTCTCAGAGGCTCCAGGATGGTGAGCGCTCCCTCATCGTGCTTTGTGATGGTTATGTGGCAGCGGGCCACTATTTGGCGGGAGAATTGCGGCAGAGATGAAAGGAGGAGTCTCTGAATGGGTGCACCGTGTGAATGTGTGAGGGACGACTGAGGGGTGCAGTTCTTGAGATATTCCTTTCACGCTTTCTCAGAAGGCCTTCCTTATGGATTTCAAGGAAAAGAAAACCAATTCCGCTTGGGCACCCCCATGTCCTGGACACACACTTTGGGGTACATGAGGCACGGTGAGGCGGGGGTGGTGGGCTGTGGGGTCTCAATAGCCCCTTTTCTCTTCTGGCTGTAGCAGTAGCAGCCTCTTTGTACATTTCTAACATGTTTGACAAAGCAGTGCCATGCATCCACATGCCTCGTGTCAGGATTTGCCTATTGATGGATATTCTCGTGTTCTTGTTTTGTTAGAACTGTGTGCACGGTCTGTTTAGCGTGCTGTCTCAGTGCGTTTGATGCAATCATTTTTCTTCCAGTTTTGGACATGCTAGGGCCTCATTTTTACTCAGAAGAGATGTATGGAGTATCATAAACCCACTCTTCATAGGAGTATTTTTTTTACTGTGAAATGTGGAGGTTCCTGCTGTTGCTTTTGTCAGTTCGCTGCTTGTTGATTCACCCATAGACCTTTTTGTAAAAATGTAAATAAATAAATGAATGAAAGCCTTGTTTAGTAGAAGAAATCAAGCAGTAAAACAAAACTATTTCACTGTACAAAATTTTAGTATAATTAATTATTTACTTAATTATTTGCTTTATACCAAATGATTAACTGTTTGATGTTTTGGTCACTGACATATTTTTGTTTTACTGCTAAATATGAAACATGAATTACAGTTCATCAGTTCATCAGTTCATTCTTAAGTAAAACATTATTGTAGTTTTAAAATATTAGTAATGTGTCTAAATCTTACACATTTAAAAAGTGGAAGTAAGGAACCAATTATATGGGTGGAATATAGTTATATAATAATATAGCTATGTACATCATTATAGGAATATTGCATGGGGTATATCTTACAGAGATTTTTTTGTGTATTTTTGTAGAGGTTTTATATGACTTTTATTGTAGATTTTATATTCATATTGTTCATATTGTTCTTGTTCTTGCATCGGTGCGGTTGTAACATAAGCAGTTTCCACTGGGATCAGTGAAGTTTTCTGGTTCTGATGCTGAATCTAGAACAAAGGGTTCCTTGAGTGGTGTCCTGACTCTGTAAATGTCTGTAAATGACAGATGAGTGTGAGGAACAACATGAGAGTGTGAAGAACCTTTTTAAAATGGAAAGAACCTTTAGATCATGTAACAGTTCTTTCCTGCTTAAGGTGTTTTCCCAGAACCTTTGCATCACATGGAAGTTCTTTAAACTTTAAAAAGGTTCTTCACACTTTTAGGAACCATGCATCGGAATGTTCTTTAGGGAAATAATTTTGAGGAAATTGACATGTAAGGGCATAATACTGTAAGTACTTGTTGACTTGTAATTGAGTAGAAGTATTCAATTTCAGTAATACTTGAGCACAAAATGTATTATTTTTCCACCAGAACATGTCAGACCCAACAAGGCCTAAAGATGCAGGTCTGACTGCTTGAACGTTTCATTCGTAGTGATTTAAGGTGCTGTTGAATTCTTAAGAAGATTATACAACATCTATCTATAGGCCGGAACAAGACACTCCCCATTATGTGTGCGTTCACAGGAACTTGAATTGGAGGGTTTTAACTTCAGAAGCTTTATGTCCCTGAAAACATCAGAGCATATAAGTTGAGGTTATGGTTTGAGGCCCATGTTTCATCAAATGCAGCATCTTCTCTTTTTCTCTTTTCTTTATAGTAGTGCTTAAACAGAAATAGTGTTACACACCACTGAGGTTACGCCGCAGAAAAACAGGAAGAGAACTATCTAAGCTAACAGGAAGCGGGAACCATATCAGAACCTACCTGAGAAAGCTGCACTTTGCTGCATTGTTGGTCTGCAGAAGTTAGAGGGGGTGTGTATTTGTGTGCATGTGTTTGTGTGTGTGTATGTGTGTGTGTGTGTGTGTGTGTGTGTGTTTGTGCATGTGTGCGTGTGTGTGTATGTGTGATGTTAATGCCTGAAGTATGAGCTTTGAACATTGCAACATCAAAATGTACCACAGAGAACTGAAGCCAGCAGAGCCAGATTATCATCTGTCAAGAAAATACATTACAAGATATTGCAAGAGATAATAAGTAATGAATGGTTTTATGCAAATTATTTGGTGAAAAATATTCTGAATTCAAAGCCATAGTTAAATTCCACCTTATTTTGTCATGCTGAAATATAGTTAATATAGCTTCATTTAACACAGAAGAGCGGCAAACAGAGCAAAATACAGTAAATACAGACAATAGACTGTGAATACTATATTAAAGGAGACCAGACAGTGTGCAAAGAAGCAGACCAGATGTCGGCCCATAGCTGCAATTACTGCTCTGATAATTAGTAAGTCCACAGACATGGTCAAGACCTGCAGACAGTGCACACAGAAAGCACAGAGAGTAAAGTATTTTCAGTATGTCATGAACTGTAAATGGGGCAGCTGGTGGCCTGGTGGTTAGAGAGTTGCCCCTGTTACACGGAAGGTTGTGGGTTCGAATCCCAGGACTCTCTGTGGCACCACTGAGGTACACTTGAGCAAGGTACCATCACCACACACTGCTCCTCTGGGCGCTGTGTTCCTGGCTGCCTCACTTGGTGAATGGGTTAAATGCAGAGAAAGAATTTCACACTCTTCACACTTTGGTACGTTCCTGTGGGATAGACACACTTAAAGTGCCTGGCTGCAGTAGGTTTAGTGCAACAGGTGAAAGGGAGGTTCACACAGTTAGGAGGTATGATGTTACTAAGCAATGTTGCTTATAGTTGTACAAGTTGCTTATAGTTGTACAACATTTAGAACCTAGAACTAGACAACACAAATGCTTTTTTAGGGGGTGTAAACATTGAGTTGTGACTTTAATGCACCATCACTGTTAATCCTGGCATCCTCTTTCAGCCCAAACCCAGATGCCCAATAAAGTAAATCCCATCTCAATCCTTATACAACCCCAATAATAATGTCAAGTGTACAGTGTACACTTACACCAATTCCAATATTGACTCTCACCATCTGTAACAGCTGGGCTTGGTTGGCTTGGGCGTATTTCACAGAGTAGGATTTCTCAGCAAGCTCTGAAAATGGAAAGTGGCACATAAACATCCCCAGTGGACAGTCCTGACCTTTGGCCTAAATGATCAAGGTACTTTGACATTTATTTTTTAGAAGGTTAATCATATTAAGTGGTGGGCATATAACAAAGTATGTCCTGTCCAGAGTCGAACTTTGACTATTTAAGGTAAAATACTGATAAGGTAAAATTAAGAAGAAAAAAAAAAGAAAAGAAATCATCTGCTATAATGGTCAGAATCATATTGAATTCTAGTAGCATTTTAGTGTTAAACCTACTACATTTTGGCTTCCTTTGAAAGTGAAAGTGACCATTTGTCATACGTGAACACACCACAGCACACAGTGTGAACAGCACGAAATTCAACCTC
>JBBPDC010017971.1:0-13000 GCA_037974485.1 Hemigrammopetersius urotaenia | reverse complement strand
TATATATCGAGAGACTATATATATCAAAATATTGACTAACAGAGTGGCTACGTTATATATATATATATATATATATATATATATATATAACGTAGCCAGTCTGTTAGTCAGTATTTTGATATATATAGTATTTTGATATATATATGCATGCACACACACACACACACACACGCTTACTCACACACACACATATATATATATATATATATATACTGTAAATAAATGTCTTTCTTTGATTTTGCCTTTACCTTTACCTTTACATTTACGTCATTAATTAGCCAACACCTGCCAAACAATACCGAAACAACATAAGCCATAAAAAAGTCAAGATAAGAGAAAGGAAGGTTTTTTAAAGTGGGCAGTAGAATACAAAATGTAGTTAGTCACCGAGATGCTTTACAATAATACTATGTTTACAATAATACTATGTTTACAGTGATAGTATGTGTTGCTAGCCTTTGTATGCCGATCGCTAAGACACATGTATTAGTGCTGTCCATAACGACACATTACTTGCTACAGTCATTAAACCGAAGATTGTTGCAGTAGTAGTGACTACGAAGTAGTGACATCAGTAATCAATGACTGACACACTCGTACCAATCGCACTGCTGTGTCAGTGTCATTACTGTCCCATTGCTGTACATAGAAGTGATTGTGTATGCATGTGAATTTTAGGACTGGGCACATTAATGCATTATTATTGCGATTAACCCATTATTAACACCAACAATTATTTTATTTCACATTAATGCATTTTTAAAAATCCTTTTATTTTGAAAGGTCTGTGCTGTTTTGTGCTCGGGACGCGAGCAGCGCACAGCTCTACGTCTCAGGTGGTTTTCGCAGTGGTCTGGCGTCCTATTAAATGTGGAAAAAAGTAATGGGACGCTTAACCATTACACCAACCGCGACTTTAATGACACTACATTCAGATACATAGACTTTCATATGGTCCCCTTTGCAGCTGCAATAATTCCGTCCCCCATGTTCTGGACTCTGAGAGTAATATGTTTGTCTAGAACAAACTGCAGTGACAAAAAGCTTTGGTTTTATATTTGATTTGATTACATTACTGTTTAAGTTGAGATTTACAGAAATGTTTGAACTGTAACTGTGTTAAAGTGAACACTGTCTCGGTCTCTCCCCCAGACAGAGTGAGCTGGGTCAACACTAAGATTCCAATGAGATTAATGGCGTTAAAAAAATTAATCTATGCCCACCTATAGTAAATATACATAATAAGTGCATGCGACTGCATAATTAATAAAATAAATGTACCTTACTTTCATTTACATTACATACTTATATACATATATATAGGCATGATGTTTACATTTACAGATACATGTTGACTGAACTTATCTGCTAATTTCAGTAAAAAAAATAATCCAACAAAATTTAAGAACAGGCACTTTAAGGCATGCACACGCAATGTGGGGGGACCTGAGAGGGTTAACCTGGAACCTGTCCCTCTCCATGGCTTGAGAGTGTGAAGCAGGCTGACCCACTGGCCCAGACAGACCAGGCTCCAGGTGGGAGGGGGAAGTGCGGCAGTGTGTGTATGTGTGGAGCCCCAGACTGGTGAAAGCCCCCCAACCTGCCACCACCTGCTTCAGTCTGTCTGACGGAAATCTCAATACACTGCTCTCACTACAAAGAATCGAGTGTGGAAAAGGTGACTGAGTGTGATGTGGTGAATAAGTTCATGGTCAGGTTGAAATCAAGGTCAGGAGGTGAGGTCACGAGTGTGTGACCTGGTGTGAGAGAGATAAAAAGACACGAAAAGGAAGGAAATATCTGTGTACAGAGTGTGAATCTTCCAGTCTGTTTGGTTCTGAATCTGCTGGAAATCATCCAATGCATCATCAGCTCTTACATTTCACTAAAGGAACCTGATTGCTGAGTCCAGTTTAAGCATTTAGTGCCATTTGTTGGTTAGTTTGACTATTTAATTTCAAATTTCCCTTCGGGCAAGTTAAATTACTGCAGTGAGATTGGTGGTTATTTACTGAGCAAGGCCTTATTGAGACTTTTTTTTAACGTATTACATATTTAAAGTTCTCACGTTTGTCCTTCGGAATCAAAAAAGCTGAACACAATCATAGTCATCGATGAAATGGTATTAAAAAGGTTGAATGAGGCATTGAATTAATTGAAACAAACAGTCAGAATAACCCATTCTGGTCTAATGAATCAAACCTCCTGCCAACACCAGCAAACAAATCAAACCAGTTACTTTTATATTGTATTATCATTTCATTTTGCAAAATTGTGTGGAAATTTTCATTTAAAATCTCTCCTCCAAGCATGTTGCCATCAAAGAAATGGGGCAGCTGGTGGCCTGGTGGTTAAGGAGTTGCTCCTGCAATCAGAAGGCTGTGGATTTGAATCCCAGGACTGCTAGTGGCACCACTGAGGTACCCTTGAGCAAAGTACTGTCCACACATACTGATCCCTGGGCGCTGTGTTCCAGGTGAATGTGTTAAATACAGAGGAAGAATTTCACACTGTTCACACTTTGTGCTGTGGTGTGTTCACATGTGACTATTAACCAGTTAGCCTGAATAGCACTCGAAGAATTTGTGTCCAAGACAAGTCACGAATGTTTATTGACTTGTAGTTTTAGACCTTGGGGTTCAGATGAACAAAACTCAGGTTTGGTACTTTTACGTCTACATACGGAAATCGTTTCTCCATGTTTTAGGACATTGACCGAAAAAAGTAGAGTAGTAACCATAATGTCATACTCCACTATATTCAGCACAGAGAAGGGAAGACCAAGATATAGAATGAGAGAGAGAGAGAGAGAGGGAGAAAGAGAGAGAGAGGGACAGAGAAAGAGAGAGATTGAAAGAGAGAGAGGGAGAGAGCGGGAGAGAGAAAGAGAGAGATTGAAAGAGAGAGGAAGGAAGAGAGAGGGAGAGACAGAAAGAGATGGAGAGAGAGAGACAGAAAGAGAAAGAGGGAATAGAGAGAGAGAGAAATAGATAGACAGACAGAAAGAGAGAGAGAGAGGGGTAGAGTGAGACGTTTCCAGCGCGGCGAGGCCACTCAGCAGGCGTGAAAGGTGCTGACATCCTCGCCCTAATCCGCAAGGCATCAAGAGCCAAGCAGCAGGGTCAGTGTGTGTGTGTGTGTGTGTGTGTGTGTGCATGCATTAATACTTGTGTCTAGTTGTCTTATACCTCTCATACTTCTGTTATCAGGTGTGTGTTGTGTTTTGTATTCATTTAAAGTACCTTTATTTGCATAATATAACATCATACACACACTTAGGTTATAAAGGCAATATAAATCAGAAATTCTAACATGTCTTTCTGTATCATGATGTATGTGCTGATCCTTGGGGTTCTCGATGAGATCTCAATGATGGGAGAGAAGCCAAAAAATTCGAATTGTATCTTTTAATTCATTCGATGTGATTCCTTTTAATGAGACCAGAGACATGCCCCGACAAGGCTGGCAGCTTGAGGCATTAAACTCCTGCGGCCAACTCCAAGGGCCAGTTCCTTTGAAACAAATGGAGCGTTCCGCATCAAACTAGTGACTTTGTTCACCATTTAGGATGTTTGACATCATAACCATTACATTTTGCAGAATTGTTTGAATCGAGACTGAAAATGGGTGGAATTCTCCTTTAAATCAGAGCTCAAAATTATGGCAGTGCCTCTCTTGTATGGAAACCTCATCACATGACCATCGTCAGGTCTGTTAAAGGAACAGTCCTGCATTCCTCAGACCTAATCATTATCCGCTGCTTCGGTAATGTGAGGTCAATTACCATCGAAAACAATTTCGCCTCACAAACAAAAGGTCAGAAAACCCGCTGACCCGAAGCTCGCTTATAATAGAAGCCAATGGGAGCTGCCGAGGCTGCAGTGGAGCTTTTCTGTAATGTTATCAGTGGTGTGTGTGCAGAGTGTGTGATGTTTGCATGTATCTGTGTGTGTGTGTGTGTGTGTGTGTGTGTGTGTGTGTGTGTTTGTTCTGCCTGCCTCGATATCGTTGAAATGAGGTTGACTCAGAAGGACCTGCTAAACACTCACACTACATCACACTCTCCCTGCAGGAGGATGTTACACACATGCACATGTGCGCACACACACACACACACACACACACACACACACACACACACACACACACACATATACACACATATTCAAGCACACATAGGCTGACAATACATCATCCTCTCCCCCGTAGGAGGATTTTACACACATGTAAATGTGCACACACACACACACACACACACACACACACACACACACACTGCATTGCTCTCTTAATGTAGGAGGATTTTACACTCTCACGCACACACTGCATCATTCTTTCTCCCCGTAGGAGGATCTTACACACACACACACACACACACACACATGCATGGGCAGCAGTACATTATGTAACTCAGTTATGCAACATACATACATACAGTAGCAGGGTTCCCCCACTGGGAATCCTCCAGCCCAGCTCTTTTAAAAGAGACACAGCCGTGAACAAAAGGAGGAAAAAAGAAAAGGAAGAAGAAAAACGAAAGACACTCAAATCCCCAAACCCAGCAGCGCTCACTCATCTCACAACTTCTCCCTTCCATCCATAAAAGCAAATGGATTGCGCGCCGGGGGTCGCCTTTAGGTCAAGAGGTCAAAGCCTAAGCTCTCCTGGGGTCATAGGCCTGAGAGCCAGGTCCTCAGTGTCCGTCCATGTGCACGAGCTGGCCGGCATCGACCGCGCCGATCAATAACCCTGATAATTGAAGGGCGCTCTCGGCGAGGATGGAACAGAGGAAGCGTTTCGGAGGCCCAGCTCTGCTGCAGGTTTCTGTGACTGTGAGAAGTGCTGTTTCAACCGTGTACTCGATCCTAATGCCATAATATAACATACTGATCTCAACCCCCTGCCCTTTACTGGTGCAGACACAGGGCAACAAGCACTTTCGTCTCATTCACAATATAAAATGTGCACTTCTTCTTCGGGAAGTGGAAAGGTCTGTGGGTCAATTATCTGACCATATGCCTTCCCACTGCAGTCTATATGTCACCGAAGTCTATAATTCACACACACACACACACACACACACACACACACACACACACACACATTATCTGAAACTGGCATCTCAAAGTGAATGTATACGTCAGTATTTATAACGAACAATTTGGAAACATAATCTGTGCAAAGTTACTAATTTAATTCATTTATTGTTTGTATATAAAATTATTGTCGAAACTAGGAATTGCATTCTACCCTGAATACATGGACTTGAATTGATAAACGGATGTCACTATGGCGATGGTTGTTTGTCACAAATGTATTTATTAGGGATAGATACGTGAGCAAAATACAGATAATTACTGACATCATAGCATTTATAACTTTGTACATTGCTTTTAAAAATGCTGTTTATTTACTGACCGTACCTCAGGAATATACTTTGGGTACAGTATATGTGAATACCTGTTAGTATTGGTATCAGTACAGCTGGGAGACGATGGAAATGTGGAGTTTGTTTGTTGATATGTAGAACAAAGATAAGAAATCAGTGAAAACTTTTCTGACTGAAGCAATGTTAGATTTACAGGTCAAAAACATACAGGTTATATAATGGTGAATCTGGCAGATACATAACTTGTATGACTTGTATCTGCCAGATTCACCATTATATCTATTAGTCAATGTCCCAAACCAACCAGCAACGTTTTTCTAACTTAGTAAATTTGTGTGTTTTTCGCCTCACTCCACCCACACTGACACAAACCGGAGCTACTGTGAGAACAATCACGGTCCACCTGACCCGCAAAAATATTCATCAATCAACCAATCGAACCTGACCTGACTGGCAAAAATACACATTAATTAACGACCAAATCAGACCTTTCTGTACATTTCTGTATGTTGTTTAGCTTTGTTACTTTTTTACCCGCTCCACTGCACCTGGTTTGGGTCTATGAGTCTAACCAGAAGGGTTTGGGTTGGGTTAAGAATTGACACGTGCACCACTATTTGCCATGCAGATTTTCAGACACATGACAGATATAAATACCAAAATCACAGCACCGCATGGCAAATATACACACATACACATGTACACAGACTTATAAACACACACAATAAACAACGTAAGGCTGTTCTTTGTGACCATTTTACAGAATTTCAAGAGCCAGCAGTCATTTCAGTGGATTTTAGTGCATTTATATGAAGATTTTGGATTTTGTCTTGAGTTTATTTACCAAGTAATGTGAGTGGAACATTGTGTTAGTGTGGTGAGTGTTAGCATGTGGTGTGTTAGCATGCAGCGTGTGAGTTTGCAATGCGTTAGCATGTGTTGGTGTGCAGTGCGTTAGCATGCTATGTCTTAGGGTGTGTCTGAAATAGTGCACTGAAATGTAGTGCGTAGTGCGCACTGAGCACTTCCTTCTGCAGTGCTGTCCTAAATTGAACACTAATGTTTTGCAGTAAGCGGAAGTGACGGACTAGCGATTTGATTGCAATTCTCCAGCAGCCAAAATATCTGCTGACTTTTGTTTACACAGTGAATTTCCTTGTGATTTTGCTTTTGTTTTTGTTTAGTTGCCTCTGCTTAGGCTTGCACCGGCATTTTATTGTTAGCGGCCAATATTCAACTATGAAAACTTGTTGAAAGTCCCTCCCCTTCCGCTAGGTAGTCAAAATGGCGCCGAGTTGTTTGGCTGTTTTTAGTGCACCATCCGGGTACTTTCAGAGCACTGAGTTTTAGCTTGGTTGTCAGTGTGAACGCTCTATGCACTAAAAACATAGTGATCGAGGTCTGCAAGTGCGCGATTTCGGAGCACAGCGCACAGTGTGTTATTGCGCAATGTGTTAGCGTGCAGTGTGTGTAGTGTGCAGTGTGTCTTGTCATTGCTGAAGGGCAGGCAGCATCTGGGTTGCCATGCAGACTACAGCCCAAACTACAGAGCTAATCTTTTCACTACAGCATGATGTGAGAGCGGGCGAGAGAGAGAGAGAGAGAGAGACAGAGAGAGTGAGTGAGAAGGGGGGGAGGGGAAACTGTGGGCAATTTCCATCTTTGCTGCTGAAAAGCTCGGGGTCTGTATTCACAATGCATCTTAAAGGAATAGTTTAGAGAAAATGACATTTTACACAGTTTTCTGCTTATCTCAGATGCAGTTGTCAGGCAACACACGTATGGGGTCTAAATTTTGCCTCTTTAGTTTAGAACTGGACCTACAAGGTCAGTGTTGCTGACAAGTCCTAGAAGTTAATAGTCACGTATATCCTTGATGCACGTCCATCCCCAAAACTTCTCTGAACCTGTTCAAACCAAGTCCAGCTCTACATTAAGGTGGTCTAGACTTAGTCAGGAGAAGATGGTCCCGGATCGGATTCCTTTGTATTAATTGTCTAGATGACAAACTCTGGTTCGGTTAGTGAAAACAGACCCCCTTGCCTAAAAATCTGGCCAAAGGTTTCGTTAATTTGCTCACAGCAAGTCATACTGCATCCTAAACCATGTCCACAAGTCTTTGCCACTGAACAGCTGGATATGTCCTGAAGTTTAAGGGATGTATTTGTGGAAATAATTTTAGAGACTATTGACTTCTAGTCAATGATGGTGAAGTATTTTGTCTGTTTAATTAATTGACAAAGCTATTTTCACAGTTTCGCTGAATCTACCCCAAAATGGTATCTGAAAATAGTTTGTTTTTTAAAAAATTGACAAATTTGTTGTCCTTATTTTGGATAACAATATATCCAGAAACACATGAACAATTCAATATCGTTTAAGGTAAATGTGTGCTTATTCTATTGTACATGATGCTCTGTGATGACTATAACTGTGCAAGCAGTTAGCAGCAGTACACAAGCAAGTAGGTAAGAAGCAACCTGGCTGATCACCTACATTTGGGCTTAACATGCGAATGGGATCTTTGGCAAATCACTGCTTTAAAACTGGCTCCCAAAAATGTCCCAATTGAAGATCCTTTGTGTGGCCAATCTGATCCTCCGTACTCACTTGCATCTCTGTTTATTACTGAATCAGCCAGTGCTCCTGAGTCTGATGTGGCTGTCTGAAGCTCCTAGTTCCATTTATTTGACAGTTTTAGCCCAAAGCAACAAACATTAACCAACTGCATGATCCCTGCAGCCCCCCTGGGGCAATTTTAGGGGTTAAAAGCCCAGCCCGAGGGCATGATGGCAGGAGCCCGCAGCTAGGATCAAATCCATGACCTTTTGAGGCGTAGCTGAGTTCCCTGACCGCTGGGATGACCACCACTGATGTGTGTGCGTAGTGTACATATGCAGCTTGTATATGTGTGTGGTAGAGATAGCATGGTTGGATCGCAGTGAGATTAAATGTTTCATGTTGAATGGTGCGGTTTCTCCCCTGCCGGTCGTTTGCTCATACATGAAGCTCCGCAAGATTCACACACATTCACAGCGAGAACTCACAGAGGGAGGCTGAGGAGTACATGAGGTCCTGCTGCTACACACATACATACATGCAAACACACACAGCAGCATCAGTAGTCATGCATGAGTCACGCATGTGGTATTAAGGGTATTTATCATATATATGTCATACTGCCGTTTATCATATCATCATTGTCATAACACATGTCCGCAGGAGAACCCCTGATGTAGTCAGCTCTCTAAGACATGTTGGAAGCTACAGGGCTAGCACTGGAAATCAATAGTCTTCTCAAAACTTCCCTCAACCTACTCAAACACCATCCAAACACTGTTCATTAAGGTAACGTTCGTCAATTCGCCTAGACCAGGGGTCGGCAACACCAGGAGCCGCAAATCCTTTTTGACATCTAAAATGAAGATAACACTGCCTATATTGTTTTTTACTTTTATGCTATGTATAAAAACTAGGCTAGTGTGTTGCTTGTGAAATTTTATTTATTCAAAAAATAAACGTTTTGAACCTTTAGAGCTCTGTAAAAAAAAATAAAAAAAAATAAACACATTGTATTTTAACGTTACATGGTCACAATAATCTTCAAATTTCGAACTACAATAAAAAAACCATGAATAAAAATAAAATACACATAACACCTAGAACGGCTGACAGCGTCAAATGACGTAATTTCATCAGAATCAGAATCGTGTCTATTGGCCTATTGGAGTAGCAGCATCTCTGTAAGAGACATATGGGTGTGGTGTAGAAACATGGACACACAGATCTTTACAAATTGTTGTTGTACTTGAGAAACGCCATCCACCGGAATCAAATTCCTTATATGTGTTGCTCACATACTCGGTCCATAAACGTGATTTTGATTTTGATTCTGATTCTAATTCGCTGACTGGCACTGTACGACCGGCTCTGGACCCTTGCTGTATCTGCTGGCTGCAGGGTGGATGTGTGCCGGCAGGCTGCAGGACTACACGCCCAAACAATCTGCTGCAGCGTCGTATCTGGAGGCATCCTGTACGAAATTTGGCACTGCGTCACTTGATGAACACAGCCGTTATAGGTGTAGCCAGTTAGCCGCCGTTCTAATGTTGAATTATTATTTCTTTTCAAAAGCCACAGGGAGCCGCAACATAAGGAAGAAAGAGCTGCGGGTTGCCGACCCCTGGCCTAGACGTACACTATATGGACCAAAGTATTGGGACCCCAGACCATTCCACCAACAGGGACTTGCATTCAAATCCATAGATCTTAACGGGTGGGCAACTCCAGTCCTGGAAGGTCGGTGTTCATCACAGTTTGATAATAGTTCTCTTCAAACACATTCGCTAAACCTGACAATGAGGGGAACCAGGTGTTTCTGAGCAGGAAAATCACTGAAAGGGGCTGGACCACGGCCCTCCAGGACTGGGGTTGCCCACCCCTGCTGTGTTTATGAGGTCAGACACTGATGTTGGACAAGAAGGTCTGGATCACAATCTTCGTTCCAGTTCATCCCAAAGGTGCTGGATGGGGTTGAGGTCAGGGCTCTGTGTGGTCAGTCAAGTTCGTCCACACTGAACTCCTCCAGCATGTCTTTATGGAGCTCGCTTTGTGCACTGGGACCCAGTCCTGCTGGAATAGAAAAGGTTCTTCACCAAACTCAGCAAAATGTCTTGGTCTGCTGAAGCATTAAGATTGCCCTGGAAGTATGGGGCCTAACCCAAGACTCTGAAAAGTCTCATTACTTTTGTCCAAATCTTTCCTCTTAGCACTTGAGCTACAGGACTAACACTAGCAGACAAGTCACCCTAATTGGTTCTGTAAAAAAATGTTTAGAGCATAGTATGACTAATGTAGGTATAAGAATAACTGAACTTGAATCAGATTCCATCATATGTATTTACTGTCAAAATACTGATTCTAGATCATCTACTCTTGTGCTGGCTTGTAAAGTTTTGTTCATTGTAAAACCATAGTTTTACAATACTGTCTCCTGAAACCTGTGCAACCTTAATGGAGAGCTGAGGATGTATTTATGGAAAGCATTTGGGTGGCTTATATTGGTCATAGGTGTCCATCTGATGTCTAATGTCTAATTTCATTTGCATAAAATTGGTCAGAACATGACCATGGAGCATGTAGTGTCTTATTTGAGCCTTATGTGTACTATATGGGGGCTAAACATTTTAGCCATCTGCTGTTTGATAAACATGAAGCTGGCAAAGAGGGTGGCATGAATAGTAATGAGGTTCAGGGGCACCGGAGGCATTTTTAATGCTGGGGGAATGAAATTAATGGGTTTTTTTTTTTGCATTGGACTAGCTGTACTATTGGATCATCATCATCATCTTGCCATTTTATTTCATCAAAACACTTGGTCATGTTCAACAAAATGATTTAAAATTCTAATAGGTGACTATTGGCTTTTTAATTGTTAGCAATATTAGCCTTAAGTGAACTACTCCTTTAAAATACTTTTGTCTTCTTTGCCTCAAATCAGTGCTTAAGCATGGTGAGTAAAGGCAGATGACATAAGAATACATTAATATTCCCCATTATGCCATAAAGTCCATCACAATACAACAACTGAACCTTCACCTGGAACTGGTGCCTGGTTGGGATTCTGTAGGCTGAGCCCATTGTTTATTCATTTGAATGTTTAATCCTTTAAATCCTGATCTAAATGAAAAGCCCATAAAGCTAAAAGGCATTACAGCGCTGGTGGTAGTTTGTGGTACCCACAGAGCCGACGGTAACTCAGCCCTAAAGTGAATCCTATTGAGGGTCGTTAAAGCTCCATTCTCCCATTAACCAATGAAGAGCCATACATTCACTCTAATTGACTCAATTAATCATTGATAATTAATCTGCTGACATAATCAAAACGAGGCCCTCAGCGCAGCACATAAATGTCTCTGTTTAACAATCCCAGTGTGCACTTCCATCGCTAGGCTGCTAGGTGCAATAACAGTGCTAGCATGTTGCCGTAAAATACTAGCATTTAGCGTAGCATTGTACCCTCCTACAGGCTTTACAGCTCTGCAGTGGCAGCAGTTTGATTACACCAGGTCTGAAGTGTTGCACTGGAGCGAGTGGGCTGATTACTAGCTCACAAATAATGGAAGTCTATTGAAAGATGTCCCCTCCTGATGATCTACACTCCCACTATATTATTGTTCTGAGTCTGTACAAGTCACAGTTGAGAGGGCATTAACAAGACACGCTGAAGTTGCATATTAAATATTGTGTGGATGTTGTTTGATGATTCAAATTTGGTGTAAAGTTATTGTTGATTTGCAGTTTTGTTAGGTGCTAAAGGTATCCTTCAGGTTTTTGTGATGTTATCACTTCTTGACAGTGTTATGATGTTATTGTCTTTATAATTTACTGTATATATATGAAAACTGTCATGTAAGTCCCTCCCTCTCTTACATGACAGAGATAAGCCGTACGCAAGTACACCTGCATCAGATAAACAGTGAAATGCGCTGCAGTTTTCAGTCTTCATGGTGCAAAATCGTACCACATTTATGGAAAATAATAATTACGCTTTAAAATAATTAAAAGTGTGTACTATCTGGGGGCTAAACATTTTTGCCGCTTTTTGATTAGCATGAAGTTGGCAAAGAGGATGGCGTGAATAGTGATGAGGTTCAGGGGCACGGGAGGCATTTTTAGTGTTGGGGGAATAAAACAAATGACTTTGAAAAATGCTATAATGCCATAAGAAGCGCGCTAACAATTATTCATTTAAAACTGCAAATACCTTCCACATTTCGTGGCAATATATAATTTTTCAAGCATTTTAGTGTTAAATTATTAAGAAAAATATAATTAACTAATTTTGTAACATAAATATGAACTTAAATTCCGCCACATATCCATAATATATAACTATAAGTTTTATTAGTTCTTGTACTTTGTTTTGTTTTCTTAAAGCCCTGTAATTTATTACTGTATTTACCTGTGTCACAAGTGGGGTGGCTAAGCCCCAACCCGGAGCTACCTGGAAGCGTGCAGGAACAGGCAGACAGCCAGGAATCCATGCAGGTATGTTTATTTACAAAACCAAAACAGAATAAAGGAAACAGGCACAGGGGCCACTCAATATAACTCTCAAAAACAGGCTGGAAACTGAAACGCTCTAAATCAGGCGATGGACACATGAGGATTAACGAACAGAAACAGGCTTAAGTAAGCAACATAATCAGGGTGTAAACATAAGGCAGCTGGGACTTGGGGAGCACATAAACAGAAAACAGGTGAGAATAGAAAACACGTGACAAATGAACAGAACCAGACCAGACATGTCAAAATAAGAGTCCAAGAATACACAGAACAGAAAACAGGGTCAAAAAAACAGAAAAGCAGTGGCCTCTAGTGGCCACCGACCGTGACAACCTGCTTATATATTTGGGGGCATATTTAGGGTTTACACTATAAAAATAGGAATTTTTAGGCATTTTTTCACAAATTCACAAATTTGTGTTTTTACACATTTTTGCGGGTGGTCTTGGAACATAACTTGGAACGAAAATGGATGGATGGATGGATGGATGGATGGATGGATGGATGGATGGATGGATGGATGGATGGATGGATGGATGGATG